>MU271479.1:0-42157 GCA_021432655.1 Atractiella rhizophila
ACCTGTATCCTTGCCATTAGCACAGTGTGGAGGAGAAGTGAGAGGAACGATGCGAACCTCGAGCGTATCCAATCGTACCCCTTGGCGATCGACGATGCCAATCATCCCCTCACTCAGGCCTTCTTTCTCACCGTCCCCCTCTTGATCTTGGTCATCAAGCATAATCTTGACCAAGTTCTTCAACATAAAGTTCCTCTTCGCGTCTGCTTTGAGACCTGTCTTTCCTTTCCTTGTATGCGGGACCGGGAGACTCAAATGCTTTGCGGTCGCGGCCGCATCTTGGTGTAATATTGGATCGCCTAGTTGGATGCAGTATGTTTCTGCGGAGACTACATCGCGAAGAGGGTGGGAGATAAGGAGCCGAAGCGCTTGGGGATCCATGGACAACTAACGTGATCTTGGTCAGCCCAATCGAAGTGAAGATAGAAATACAAACCTTGCCATAGACGATGGACCTTTCGACCAGCAAACTCGAAAAAATTTCTTGCTCCAGTTCGGATCGGACTTTATTAACATCGTAGTCGCTACTTTGAGAGAGGAGAAGCAGAAATTTCAATCGGACGTTTAGGTATGATTCAATAGTGGAGGAGGAGCTTGACCCTTCAGCCGATCTAGGCTTCGAGGCCTCGCGAAGCAGAAAGGCAGAAAATGTAGAAGGTGGGGAGGATGCCTCGATGGTGTATTGGGCAGCTGCCAAGGAATCAGAAAAGGCATAAGTAATAAGTGAAAAGAGTACCCAAAGCTTTGTTCAGTTGGGTAATGGAATCCTCTTGGAGAAATTTGTGTAGTACCGTCAGGTATTGATCCAACAACGCATTATGCAGTTCAGGATCCTAACAAGCACTCTCAATATGGCACGTGCGCATCAATGAGGAGACATACATGATGGTCTGGTTGGAAAATTTGAAACTCCAGAAATTTCGACGCTACGCTCGCATTTCGTGCTTTCATCTCGTTGTAGATATCCCGAGTTTTGAAAAGTGCCATTTTATTCGTGTCTTGGAAAACCTATGCACCAGAGTCAGAGCCAGAAAACGAGAGGGAACCCGCGCACATTCAGGCATAGTTGCTCGTCTTTATCCATCAGCCAGAACGCGTACTTCCAAATTAAACTCGAATCGTCAGTGCTCAACGTGAGAGCACAGACGTCTTCGGGCTGCTTATCAAATTCTGGATCGCGCCACACCCCATCCAGGAGTCTGCAGCTGCATTAGCGACTTGTTTGTATCACAGATTTGTGAAGCTTACCTTGTCCAAAGCTCCAAAACCTTGGCAATTTCACCTTCTCGGAGATAGATGTCCGATAGCAAGTTATATCGTCCCCAGTCCTTTAAGAAGGTGTCGAGCTCAGAGAGGATACAGTCATTTGACGTGCGAAGCAGCTGATGAAGATCTTCATCCAACTTGCCGTCGATGTAAAGTTTGGCGAGAGTAGTATCAACCAACTGTGAGTTTCGCAACAGTCAGAAATCAAGAGTGAGTATGGGATGATGACAGACCTCATCAATCGACTTGAGCTGCTCTTGCGTATACCCTTCAACTATACGGGCATCTTTCCGTCGTCGCCGACTCCTCCATTGCTGGAGGTAACCGCTCAGCATGTTGGCAGCGTTGGTCATCAATGCGCCCTTCAGCTCTGATGTGGCTGGTGCGGACTCAACATCAGGTTTGATGTGTGGAGCATAATTCTTTTGTAGATTGCCAACGACTGGGGTTGTATACACTGTTAGCAACCACCACCCCTATGTCATAAAAAATCGCACCTATATCCTCGATGCTTCCGGTTTCAGCGATAACAGGAACGATGCCAGCATAAACATCAGTCTCTTCTCCGTTTTGTAATAAGCCGCCGACCATGTCGGGAAAGAGGCGGATTATAAGCCGAGGGTCGACTTTTGACTTCATCAGAAGTTTGCTGGCTTTCACGAACTCAGTCTGGAGAAGATAAAACCAGAGGGCTCTTTGGTAAAGGAAACTTTTCTCCGTCGCCTGGTTTATCTGTAAGCTGCTGTGCGGAAAGAGACGACATCAGCTTACCTCTTCGGGCGAATCATCACCCTCGCGCTCCAACAATTCCACGGCTTCGTCCATCTTCCCCGTTCCCATCATTTCTTCAACCCTACCGACGAGTCCCATTCTCCAAACTGCCCACACTGTATCTTTCCCAATGACAAAAGTTTTAGCCATCCCTCCACCACCTAGTTTCGCAACACCGCCAAGTGTGAAAGTCGTAGTCAGGGATGAGGCAGAAGCAACAGAAAGAGGGCGTTGGTGTCCCCGTCTCCTAGAACGCGATGGTAAAGGTGATGACGTCTGAGATCGTGGTCCAGGAGAGGAACGAGGGATCATAGGCGATAGAAGGAATCTGACTGGCCTGAGCGGTTCTTCAATCATTGGCCGTCGAGAGGAAGAAGTGGAAGATGGTGGCCGTGACGGGTACATTGCACTCATCGCGGATGGAGGTGGGGACAGAGGCGGTGTGGGTGGTGATTTTGGTGAGCCGACGGTGGAAGAGGGACGTGGCGTGTTTTGGGACTGCGGTGTAGGGATATAGAGTGGCGTGTAAGTGTGCGCGATAGATCGCGGTTTCACATCTGCCGCTATTGGAAGAGTTTGCGAGAGCCTTTGGTTTGATAAGCGATGGATTTGAAGAGTGGAATTCTTCAGTAAGGAAACGACGTATTGAGCATCAACAGCTTTAGGGAGCCATCAATTACGACTCGTTGAGCGATGAGATGAAATGGAAGAATACATACTGACAGCAATAGTGTTGCTTTCCCATTCCATCGTACCTCGACACGGTTCCCCATTTTCATTCATAAACATGCCCAAAGTTCCGCTCTCCGCGTTATGAGTAGCCATCAGAAATGCTGCGTCTCCCTCCTCGTCTCCTTCTTGTCCAGGGATAACCACAGCAATGCACGGTCGTTGTGGAGTGCCAGACGGGATCGATGAAACCGGCATGAGAGCTGTAAATGTGCCACTCGAAAGCTCAAGCAAGCCATAGCTGTCTGTATCAGCCAGACAGACTGTCGAGAGCGTCAAGCGACACAGAAAGCCCTCCTGTGGTATCGAGACCTCCTATTTTCCTTCTCAGCTACAGCTACGGCTGGTCGCTCAATGACCAGAATTCGTACATCAGGAAGCATAGGTCGAAGTCCCTCAATAGCCATACGACCGTACCACACCCTCTTCTTCCTAATTATGCAGAGTGCGAAGCTCATCCCTTCAGCTGCTTGTTTGTCCTTGACTAACGTCGCGTTGTACAACTCGGAATCATCGAAGGCGAAGGTTTGCACATTCCGAAAAGTTGGAAATGTCGAGGCGGGGAGTAAGGAGAAGTCTGACAAGGAGTGAAAGGAAAGAATTCCGCCTAGTGGACGGTTAGCATTTGATGTCAGGCGGAGAGCAAATGAAATGTCGTGATTAGAGTGCAACGATTTTTGTAAGAAACAAGTGTAGGCTTCAATAACCTCTTCAGACTGTACGAATCATCGCTACCGCGAATAGAAAATATCTATCCCAATCGCATTGTCCGTACTGTTGGTGAGTTATGGGAACTCTGCTCAGAGCTCTTGCCATAGCTGAAACTGGCTGGGCTGAAGGAATCTAGGCAGTCTGCTCTGGCAGCAAGTATCACCGAAAGGGCGACAGTATTGCTCTTCTGAGCCGAACAAGTAAAAACGCAGCCATTTCTCTCCTTCTCTGCCACGGCTCCATTGAACGCTCTCCATCACCTACGATGTTCAGACTGTAGAACCAAACGAGCAGACATATAGTATTTGCAAGGGTGTAAATTTGGTCTTTACCCGCCATCGCTATAATGAAGAAGCTTGACTAAACTGCAGCAGTCCACCTTCTAATTCATCGAACTGCGTTCGGCAAGTGCGAAGAATGTGTCCCAACAGCCAGCCAAAGGAAGAACGAGAAAATGTGACAATAACTGTTCACTGGGTCTTTTCAACGACCTTGTGCCGAGGCCAAATTGCAAAAAGTCAGTGTATTCAACACACAAGCAACCGGTGCGGCTGTTAACTTTGGCAAAAGGGGATATACAACATCACAATTGTGTCCCAGAAAGGGCAATAAGGAGTGCGCCTGATTGCAATCACGGAAACCCAGTTGAGTAGATAAATGAAGCCGACTGCTCCTCTAACCTAGAGTGCTCACAAAAGAGACTCACCGCTCAGTATGACAACAATTCCGATCTCCTTAACCACTTTCAGTCGACTAACACCTTTTCCTCCACTCCCACCAGATATTCCTGACCCAACATGCATAAGCTCTGCCACATTCCAAGCATTCTCTAGCCTTCCATCGCTGGCGAAAGTGAGGATGTGTCCTGTCGAGGTTCCAACGTATAATGTCGGGGGTACGACGTCAAGCGAGGTGTAAGTGCCATAGGCTTGTGTTTGGGCTTGGGAAGTGGATTGGGACAGAGGAGGAAGAAGGGGAACGAGAGAGAACATCGTTTTCTTTGCGGCTTTCAGCTTACCCTGAGAGAGAGAAGTTCCGACCGCTCGATCAAAGCAAGTAAAATCAACCAGTCTTCCTAGCACAGTCCCAACATACTCTATCCTTAGACCTCACGGAGGTGATCAGGTGCTGTTAGTTTAGTGCGGTGTAGCAGCGGTAGAAAAGACTGTAAAGAGTTGCGGGCAGAAGAATCGTAAGTGGTTTGTTTTCTTTCTGATCAAGGGTTCTTGTGTTCACACTCCACTAGAGCAGCATGCCGCCAAAACCGTCATCAAAAGCAACCTCCAAATACCAACGGAAGGGGGCCAAGCCACCCCAACCGAAGAAAGAGCTTTCGCCGGAAGCGAAGCAGCTGAAGAAGTTCCGTTCCTTGCACTCCCAGCTATCTACACCGTCTCCTTCCTCAAAGGCCTTGAAGACCCTCCGATCCCTCCCCTCTTCGCTACTCGCCTTTAGAACACACTTGCAACTTCTCATATCCCTTGACTCCTACGGACCCGCACTGTCCTTGCTGTCCGAGAAGCAGCAGTGGAAAGAGATTGCGTTGGAGAATGCATATTGTTTGATGCGGGTGTGGAGGGAAGGAGAGGCAATGGAGGCATTGAAAGTTGCAGAGGAGGTTCACGAGGACGGCGAATATGGAGAGGATCGCGATCGTGGTGTTCAACTTCTCAAAGCTCAGTTGGTAGGTACTCATCTCCATCCGCTTCAATCCTAATTCCAGTTCTTTGCTTAGGCCTATCGCTTAGGAGACTACGATACTGCCGTAAAGCAGTACGAACAGCTAATAGAAGAAGTCGATCCCTCGTCTGGTGAACATTCCGACCTTTCATCCAATCTGCTAGCCTCCCGCTCCCGTCTCACCTTCCACAACCGACTCCCCGATCTCGTCCATCTCTCTCGACAAGAGCGTTCCCTTCCTCCCACCGAAGTGCTGGAGAACCGGCCCGTTCTCCCGCCTGCGAAAACGCGCGCTCCCATTGTCCCGAAGAAGAAGGCGAAGGCGAAGAAGGAGGAGGTGAAGGGTAAAGATGGGAAGGAACTGGATCCGGAGAGGTGGATTCCCCTTAAGATGAGGAGCTATTATGTGCCGCCTACTGGCGTAGGCAAGAGGAAGAAGGAAAAGGAAAAGGAAAAGCTGCTTACGCAAGGAGCCGCGGAGGGGGTAGGCAATGCGGCTGGAGGAGGGAAAAAGAAGAAGGGGAGAAGGTGAACCATGCTCATGCAATGTATAAGCCCATTTTTCCTAATTGTGTATTTTTGTGGTCGGTATAACGCAGATATGGCAACTAAAGTGCCACTGAGAGGGCTGCAGACGCAGAGATGGTATTCATGAACCATGATGAAGCGTTGTGAGCTCAAGGACTCAAACGTGAGCAGGAGATATGTGGGAACGGTCTATAACTGAAAGTGGACGTTTGGGACATTTGTGGGGTGTGAAAAAAAGAAGGGATAGAAAAGTGACAAAAGTGACTTGTAAGGGACTCGAACCCTCAATCTTCTGATTCGTAGTCAGACGCCTTACCATTTGGCCAACAAGTCTATTTGATATGTTAGACGGACCCATTAAGCCTCTATATATCATAGGATACTTTCAATGAAAAATGAACAATAAAATTACATTTTGTAAACACCAGTTTGAAGTTTGAAGAATAGTAAACAGGTTGTATATATATAGCCGGAGCTAAGCACCACGATAGATCACAGTCCTGAGAGAGCACTCAGCATCTCTCCTTAGCCACTTTCAGTCCCGCGACCTCTTGGTGCTCTTCGAGGTTGTCAAACACTAATTGTGTCTGGAAAGCGTCTTCTGGACCTAAGATTATTGGGCCAGTACCGTTGAGTCCACATATTCTGCCTTCTCCCCCAGCAAGGCTTGGGTAACTGTCTGCAGCTCCCCAACCTTTTCCGATGGCATCAATCCAATTTCCTACTTCAGTGTCTTTCTCGGCATGAAACAAGTCGCTTTCTTCTGCGTAGTACCTGCGCTCATTCGTTAGAGCCGAAAGAAATAGAGACGTGCGAAGTACCACCAATCATCCGCTCGATCTAGAACCAATCTTAGAACCTCTTCCGTCTCTGAAAGCGAAAACGAACATGCGTTTTTAGTCAACTGAGAAAACAGTTCGCACCACAGCGTCTGCATTGCATCGCAGTTTTAGCTTTAGCGAATACGTATTATAAGGAGGCAACCCCACATTCTTATTGGGAAAGTTGGGGTGTTTAGACCATCCTGCAATTCGTGAGCCTCTGCAGTCATTCTGGAGTGAGCTGCAAACCAGGGTAGACAAGCCTGTTGGCCACAGCACAATTACAAGGGGAGTGAGGTGAAATAGTCCACATCAACGTACGCGTGATCTCCTTCTCCGTTTGGCATGCTATTCAACTCATCACTGCAGATACCAGTTAATGAGTGCAAGTCGTCAGAAGAAAAGAACAGACTCGACAGTAGATGCGAGACTCCATTTTTGGTCCAATCTGAATCCATGGTAGCTGAAAACTTGGTAATCGCGAATAAATTCACCGTTGGGCTGTTTGGTCCATACAACCTTTATCTCCCGTTCAGAACTAAGAGGTGGATGCTGAAGTATGGATCTACAATATAATACTCCCTGTGCCGCAGCTCATGAGCTTACACGAGACATAAGTGGAGGGAGTCGAACCAGTCGTGCCTATGTCCAGTGATGGTAAATCCATCTTTTGGATAGTACACCTAAACGGATGTTACAACTAAAACGAGCAGTTGAGAGTCAAGATCCGTACCCAAAATCCAGCTCTCACCTCCGTGTTGGAGCATTGTGAAGCAATCCAATAATGAGGGAAAGGTCGGCCCTTCACTCCACCTTCCTTCCTGCAATAAGTAACTTGCTTTGTAAACCAAGAGCGCTCACCATCCTCTCCACTCTCACTGGGATATTGACATCCGCACCCTGCATCGGGCCAAGCGCAAAGGTCCTGGCCTGGATTCTGAACACCTGTGGTGTGATTCACTGCCGCTTCGGGATAGCATGGTGGAGTACGCTTTGAGCAAAAACTCTTCGGTGGCATTCCGAATCCCCATCGTGGGCGAGATGCAACGACGAAAGGATATAATCCTTCATTATCGAGCGTGGACTGAGAAATCGGTGTGTTCGCGAGGCTAGAGTGAAAGAGGAAGACGACGATGAAGAGGCACTTCATGCTGATGCGAGGCAAAGGGAGGTGCCAACGTTGAAGTGTACGACGACCTCAGGCCTCAAGACGAGGGAAATAGCTAGGTCATGCGACGATTTCAGGGGCTTTCGGGCACGTTCCGGCGCTCCGTTACCTACTCGTTTGCTCAGGTCGGCCTAGCGCAAGGACCAGCAAACTTTTATTGTCAGCTGTACCATGAAATTTGTTGGATACAATAACGTGAGCTTTATCCAGTCCTCAAACAAACTGAAGAACAAATCACACAAGACTTCAACCAACCAGTTACAGCCAGTTCCAGTTCTAAAGAGGAGGGAGAGCGGAGAGAACACACCGAATGTCTGCAAACACCTCTAAGGCTTTCTAAGAGCCGTCTAAGGAACAAATGAACTGTGCCCTGGAACAACGGGTGGGAAGGGCACGTGCACCATTCGAACCTCTCCTGCTTTTGCCAATAGACCTGGTGGCAGAGCCAAGTAGATATGTAGACCATTAGAGCACGTATTCACCCATACGTCGACAAATCACAACATTCGGATGGGCAGAGATGGAAAGCAGGGGATGGCTACACTGAGGAGAGAATCAGGCAGAGACCGTCGCAGCCTAGATGGTATCATTATCAAAACGATCCCCCATGGAGTTCCTTCCAATGATACACTGGGAAATATTCTTGTTGACCAAAGCACCTGACGGCCAGGTTGAAGGATCGAAACTCTGCAATCTTAAGCCAGAACAAACTTGAAGGGTATACTGCATAAATATTGACCACAACTCGCATTGAACGTCACCAGTAACCACCTATCAGAAAAAAAGTTAAACCTTCTCCAAGTATCATCAAAGCTGACGACGCTCACCTTCTCAGGGGTAAAACCTAACATGTCTCTGTATCTACCCGTCTCTTGCGCAATCCACTCATCGGCACCATCTCCAGACCCAAATCGGCAAGCGTGATTGTATCGACAGCGGCCATCTTGCTCTCCCTATCCGCAACCCTCAGGATAACGCCTCCCGTCCCATTCAAGGCACAGATCCTCCCCTCGCCACCTGCAGAGCTCGGGTAACTGTTGGCGCTCCCCCAGTTCGCGCCGATGGAGTCAATCCAGCCTCCAATTTGCGTGGATGCGTCGGCTTGGAAGAGGTCGGATTCATCTGCATAGTACCTATGTATTACACGGGATGTGAGAATAGAGAAATGAAGGATGAAGAGCAGGAGACAGACCACCAATCGTCGCTGCGATCTAGGAGAGGAATTGAGCACTCTATAGTGAAAGAGGGTGAACGTACAAGCATTCTTTGTACTCTGCGACAAGGTGTCACAAAAGTGCGTCTTTCCTTCTTGTCAGCAGTGATGACACGCGAGAGCTAAGGACGTACATTCTTGTCCGGGAAGTTAGGATGTTTGGACCAGCCTAGCACGCTTTTAAGTTTCATCTCGGGAAGAGGTGATGTCATTCAATACCTGGATAAACAAGGCTGCATTCGGGGTTTGAGTTAGAGCGATAAGAGGGCAATTGAAGACGAACGCATGATTTCCTTGCCCATCAGCGACGGAATTCAAATTATCGCTGATCTTCATGTAAGCACTAGTGTTCTCAAGGCAAGGAGAGAGGAGGCCGTACTCGACGTTTGCAGCCACATTCCAGTTCTCCTGCAAACGATCCCCGTGGTAGCTGAAGACATGAGACGAACGAATGTAGTTCCCATCTGCCTGTTTAGACCATACGACGATGTAGTATTCCCTGCCATCCTCGGTTTCAATAACAACGTCGCGTGCAATGGAACAGAGGCAAGGGGAACGAACCAATCGTGCCTATGTCCTGAGCCGACGAACCCATCTTTGGGATAATACACCTAAGCAGGCACAATCAATCCAATTGCGATAAAAGACCCCAGAGCTGGAGACAGACCCAGAATCCCGCCCTCACTTCGGTGTTGGAGCACTGCGAGGCGATCCAATAATGCGGAAACGCTCTGGCCTTAATTCCACCTTATAAACCAATCTACGTCAAGATTCTCTTCATCTCACAGGAGGAAGCGACGTACCAGCCTGTCCGTTCTCCGAAGGGTATTGACAGCCGCAATTCGCATTGGGCCAGTCGCAGAGATTTTGTCCAGGGTTCTGTGCTCCAGTGGTGTGATTCACTGCGTACTCTGGGTAGCAAGGAGCAGTGCGACTGGGGCAAAGCGCTTTCGAGGGAATGCCGAACCACCACTTTGGACGGGAGGCAACAACGAAGGGGTATACACCCTGAGTGTCCAATGTGGACTGAGGGATGGGGGTGTTGGCCACCGCAAGACTAAGGAAACAGGAGACAGCGGTAAAGAGGAGTCGTGACTTCATGGCTCTGCTGGAAGGAAGGTGGGTTGGGTTGGGTGAAGGGAAAATTAATGATTCCTGCTCTTGAACCTCTCAGAGGAAGCAAAACATGATGAAGCTATATATGAGCCAGGAGTGCTAGGAGCGCTGCCATGTGGTCTATCTATCCACGTTTCCTCTAACATGAATGGACCCTCCTGACCGACGATCATCTGAACATTCTCATTGCGCATATCTGTAATTTCATGTGTCGTAGCATTCCGCATATAAGGAATCTCTAATTTTGTATAATATAGAGGCAGCTGTTTCGAGAGCAGGACTCTGCTAAGAAGAACTTGAATATGACGGAGATACCAAATTGCTAAGTACTGCAACTTCTGGAATTGGGAAACAGCACATCACCTTCTCCTCCCACTCTATGCCGCCTTCCTCACATCAACAAACCCAGGTACCCCAAGAACGTAATCCCTCAATACTCATATTCCTCTCGCGGAACACCTCTTGAAGTCAAAAGAATGAAATCGGAACCTAAAGTCACGTGCTGCATTGAGCATTGTCGTTACCAAAAACCACCAGTGAGCAAGCAATGTTGTCCCTCTCCTTGCCCCTTCGCAGGGCATTCTCAACATCCTCTATCCGCCGGACAGCGCGAGCACTGACAGAAACAACCGACTACTTAGCGGAAACGTGCGTTCTGAGCATCCCTGTTTGATCGCCTGGAATGAACTTACCCCGTTACCGTCCAGGCCTTTGAAGCATCCTCAGGCACCTAATCGTGTGGGAACTTGGTCGCGGTCCCAGCAGCCGCGGTGTGTCCATTACTTTATGTATCCGGGTGACGGAGGAGGCTGAGTTAGTGGATGGATGGTCAGGGAGGAGGGAATGGTCACCGCTCGTCACGAGCAGACGAATCTGAAATACCAACCTCAACCTCTTGCTGCTATTGAGATGATAGCGCAGGAACCGGTGCGGATGGTCAAGAGCCGGATTGCGGTTTGTGACGGAGGTGTGTCCTCTATTGTTCTCTGCCTTCATTTTGGTAAGCGAAAATGGGGTGTGCTAAGGATATGGACCCCTTGGACACCCAAAGATTTATATCAATCTTGATAAACCTGGTCCAAAGGCGTGTGGATACTGGTGCGTCATGTTTGGTTCCCATTGGCTGAAAGCTCATTCTTGCGGTGATTAAAGTGGCCTACGGTATGAGAAGGAGCAAGGACACGGGCATCACCACTAGAAAATGTACCTGGTAGAAGATAATGCATGACTTTTTATCTTCATATCTGGAATTTGTCTTCACCAAGTTTTCGTAATGTTCAATAAATTGCTCCCGATGCACTCAAATTTCCTACGGCAGAGACAGAAATCGTCCCCCAAATTGCGATGCTTTGATTGAACATAGTATCATGTACCAAAGTTTGGGAGACGAGACAATCGAAAAACTAGACGAAGTTGATTGCAACAAGACTGATTAACCAAAAACACCGATATGAAGACACCGTACGTCCAACACTGAGGGAGGCTACGAGGGAGGAACCGGCGTTGACCGATTGGGGAATCTGCGTTCTCGAAATCTTTTAAGGTCCTCCCTCGTCACGATTGCGAGGACGAATTTCCTCTGATCGTCCGTAACGATGGCGAAGGGGAACGTCTCGAGAAATGCTACCAGAGAGGTACAACATCGACGTCAGATCGTCGCGTGTGTTAAACAGGAGGAATAACGCACATTCCAGTTCCTCCAAAGGTGTATAAGGCGTAATGACCCTATACTTCTTCTTCTTTGCAAATCTTTTCATCGCTTTCGGAGCTGAAACAGTCTCCTCATCCTTGATTTCGCTAGATTGCACCTTCTGAATGAGCTGCGAGAGGTCAATGTAGCCTTCGAGGTTGCGAGAGGAGTCGACGATCGGAATGATCGTGAATCCCTGTTCCCAAGGATGAGCAAATAGTCCACGCAGAACAAAAGGAAACATTTACGCGCTCTGCGAGGTTCAATGCCTTTATGCAAAGGTTCAGAATGATATGTCAATACGAGAATGGGGAGCGTACTTCACCGACAGAAGTGCTTTGTGCCAGACAGACAGCTGCATGTGGAAACTTAGCGCCACAATGAAAGGATAGGATAAAAACGAACTGGGAGGAAGTTGCAGATCTTCTACCACACCTCCAAAGTAATCTGTCGTTTCAGTTCTCGTTGTCATCTCACAGCTTGAGAAAGAAAATGTGTGTGCAGTTGCACAGGGTGCAAATGCGGCTATTCATCCAGGCGGCGATTGCCTCTTCTTGTCAAGGAACATTGGCACGACCGCTTGACCAAACCACGAAATGGAGTCGCCAGTGGAAGAAAAGAAAGAGGATCTGCCACAAGACAGCTCTCCCGCTCCAGCCTCAACAAATGCGAACGGTAGCGGCGGGAGGAGAGCGAGGGAGGAGGACGAAACGCCGGATCCCGTTCTGGACCAAGCGGCAAAAAGGAGGAAGCTGAACGCGAACGAGGCGGAGAATAAAACCAGAGGGAAGAGGATGTTCGGTAAGCTCTCTCAATGAGTGACTACGTGGGCAGTTGATGAGATTTGGGTAAGGTGCCCTGATGGGGCATATTAATAAGTTCAAGAAGGAAGAAGAGAACAAAACGGAGGCCGTTCGTCCTGCCCTTTTCTATCGCTCAGGTAGTCCATTGATGAAGTGTTCACAGGCAAAAAAGAGATTGGCTCTGGAAGCTAAACTTGCAGAAAAGTTGAAAGCTGAGTCCGAAGAACTTGCTAAGAAGACGGCAAAGGAACAGGAGAGCAAAAACTTGCGAATGGCAGTTATCAAGAAGGAAGATGAGATCAGGAACTTGGATGGCATAGTACGTTTTTCACCTTTCATTATGCGCAATGGGTTTACCTTCTTGGGAATGGTAGTACTCGACCCGCGCCTCCACCAAGCTTGCTCTTTCCCAGTTTCTCTGCACTTCCTACACTCCCCCACCAACTGAGAGCTCCACTACTGACGGAGTTTCCCCTGCTCCTCATCCTACACTTCCTCATGCACTAGCGCCGACACGTAGCCGAAACACTGCTCTCCCGGTGTATTATCTTCCTTATAAGCTAACGGCAGCACAGGAAGATTTCCTAGAGAATCAGAAGCGAGAGGTCCGAGACGAAGTCGAAGAGGAGCGTAAGAAGTGGAAGAATTTGAAGGAGGAGTTGGAGACCGATTTGGCCTCTTTGAAGGAGAGGAGGCAAGCAGAACAAGACGATTTTGAAAGGGAACAGAGGGGAAAGAGACAAGAAGAGAGGAGGAGAGCGGAGGAGAGGAGAAACAGGGACGGTGATGATTCGAGAGGAAGAGCGAGATCTGGATCTGTCGATAGCAGGTCGCGAAATAGATCTGTTTCCAGGACGAGGTCTCGACGCTCCTACACTCGATCGAGGTCCAGGTCCAGGTCCAGGTCAAGGTCCAGATCCAGATCCAGATCCTACACTCCAGCCCGTTCTGCTGATCGGTCGCCGAGTCGAGCGAGAGAGAGGTCGGGCACGCCGGCGAGAAGCAAGAGGTCAAATTCGAAGGCTAGCTCACGCGCCTATTCACCTGACCTTGACGATAAGATGGATGTTGAGGCAAAAGAAGAAAGAGAAGAAGAGAAGAAAAGTTCGAAGGAGGACGATGGGGATGTCAAGATGGATGGTGAGAAGGAACCGTGATATCCATGTGAGTCCTATGCCTTTACGAGCAGTCTTTCACGCTAATATGAAGTAAGGTGTTTCTTTCGAGATGGTGCTTTCGAATTGTTTTGTCTGCCCGAAATTCCTAATTGTGATTTCAGGCTGCTGAAAGGTTCGAAAAGTATTTCCATGAATGTCGACACCATGCCTTTATTCCCCTTCCCCTAATTTACTTTACTAATGACCTGATGTGATCATTGCTAAATTCATATTCACATTGAATATCTAGAAGCATGACTTGATTTTTTCTTTTGTGTTCTAACGACAACTCTAGCACCCCTGCCAAATAGCTCCGTGAGCTACTATTCGCATATCCGAATGTAGGAGGCTGACTCTTGTATTTAGACTCTTTGAATCTAGCTGTCCTTACGCATCATGAATTGTTTTTGCTCGTCCAAGTGCGTATTTATTTCATCACGTTCCCCTGTACTAATCCCAGATTAGGAAGGTGTACCTTTCTAGCTCGGCAAGGCTCAACTTCATATTCAAGGTAGCATTTAGAGTGTATGCCCATATTACGATAAGCCCAGCTATTGCTGACGGTTACAAACAGGCTTTGCCGCAGGAGGTGTGTAATGCCTCGTCACCACAGTTCCTCTCCTCTTATCGTCTCCACCAATTCCTTGTGATTTACTACAATATTCCACAATCGATTGCTTACTCCATCAACGCTCTGTCACCGCTCAAACACGAAAGAGACAGGCTTACACCAATGATAAAATGCAGGTGTTCGGTTGGCGGAACCGGTAACACGTGAGTGAGTTCAACATCTACGGTGAAGTTCCCGATACGAAAAACGACCAACTCGCAATTTTCCGCCACTGCTCCATCCCTTCCTCCGAACAGCCATCGCCCTCGTACACGTTTCTGCCGAGCATGAGTAACGAGGAAAACAAGAAGGAACCCCTTCCGGAGGTCGAGGAGGAGAGCGACGAGGAAGTAGAAAAAGGAGGCGGTCTAGAGGAACTATTGAGAGATGTATGTATCCTCCCTTTCGGCCAGTATGAAGAGGTGCTGAAATCTGATTGAAAGGATCTGAGCGACTTGTCTGACGACGAAGAATACGATGCGGATGCGGTAGACGAAGAGTTGAGCGAAGAAGAGGAGGAGGATGGGGAGGCGGAAGAGGAGGAGGAAGTTGAGGCCGACTTGCCTCCTGCGAAGAGAAGACGGCTGGACCCACCGACTGTCAATGAGAAAGATGAGGAGGTTGTGGTTACCAGTGAATCTGAAACTAAAGCTACTAAAGGCAACGGGGTCGTGGGAGCTAACGGCAGCGGATAAAAAGGCAAGCATTATGCTTTCTTAGGTCGTAACAAGAGGGTATTTGGTGGTGTTTTATTGATGTTTTCTGCCTGAGTGATTGTTTTGCATAGGTTCTGTGGTGTTCTGTCTTTAAGTTCTTCTATTCCCCTTGTTGCGCCAAATAAATCGCGAACTTTATTATGTGAACGCAGCCACCCAACAAGTCTTCTTGCGCTTCTTGACAGAAGTAGGTATCGATCTAAGCACGAATACAGGCATGCAATTTGCAAGTTGCAAACCTCGAAGGCAATCATACACTGTTCTTAAAATTACAGATATAATGGAGCAGGCTACTTTCTCAGTCTCGATTTTGAGGACGCATAGTTCTTCTCAGCTTCCTTCCATTTCGCAACATAACCTTCAAAAATCCACCAGCCCGCGAGAGGGCGCAGAGTATCAGACATCGCCTTTGTTCCCACCAAACCGGAAACCATAGTTGTCTCGAATTCCTCTCCGTTGTCGATCAGTCTGACAGGCACGCTAGCAAACGACCTTGAAACTGAACTTTGGGGCATGCTGGGGTAACAAATGCCGTCAAGTTCGAGAGCACCATTCTTGGGATTCGCTTTGGGAGACTTAAACTGTTGTTTGCCGTCTTTGTCCCAAAACGAGAAAGCGGTAATCCAGCCTGGTGTTGGGGTTATTTGATTAAACTAGAGCAATGGGGAACTTGTGCCTACCGGAATAGGTAGGTTGATGACTTCCCAACGGGCCAGCAGAATAGATTCGGTTCCAGAAATCCTTATTCTCTTCTCCTTCAGGGTCTTCAAAAGCGTTGACGAAGCGTCTGAGAATTGGCTTCAAACATTTAGCGAATTGAATCGGTTCCTCCCCAAACTCGTCGAATCTATCGAGTTTGGCTAGAAGAACCTCCCAGTCCTCCTTGCTTCCTTCCAACGTCACCTCCGGGAGTCCACATCGTAGAACAAATGTATACGTAAAGTAAGACTGTAGTGTCGACATCATGAGCACGGCAGAGACAACCGTGTCGTTTTCGGTCGTTGTTGAGAAGGAAGGGAGGATCCAAGACTTCAAGGTGGGGTCCACAATATTTGCCTCGATCTCAGAAGTCATCTTTCGCGCCATTACCCCAAAGTCAACCGTATAGCGCGTACCATCTTCGACCACCACCAGTTCCTTCTGACCTTGGTGAGACACGAAGTGATTTCGAAGATTTTCCGAGTTGGCATTGATGAAGAGGTTAAATTGAGATAGAATCGTGATCCTGCTCTGATTACTGCGTTGCCATTCTTAGAGTGAACTTGAAAAGAGGGCATACCAGACATCGTCAGGTCTAATCACAACCTTATGATGGCGGTTGTACGCCAGGACAAGTGTATCCTGCAATGCACGATCCTTGAGAATCATCAAGTATAAAAGGGAGACAGTAGCATTACCACAAATCCATTTGTCTGAGGCAGAACAACTCCATTTCGATAATCAAGAGGTGAAACGGAACATTGAAAGATCTCCGGGACCACCACCTTAGAAGCATGAGGAAGTTCGCTGAACTGCGTTTCTTGCAAATGTTCAAGCGGATTAGAAACGGAACAATGGCAGTCTACCTGCTCGACGGTCTTAGAGCAAGGCTTGAAACTAATGGGCATTATGGATAACACTGAAGCTTCGACGAAAATGACAAGGACAGTGACAGTAACTATGAGTCACTATTTCAGTTGGTCTTTTTGCGAATGCCCTGCTTCTCTCTTATTCTGATTGACGTCCATCCTCCAATAGAGAATTATGTTGTCAATTTTGTGGCCCATGGAGCATGTTACCCATCAATATTCCCAGCATGCAATGCTCCTCAGAACAAACAGGACTTTTGATGAAACTATATTATTCCTTGCAAGGTAGTGCAAATTGTAATCTAGTTGGTGTTTGTTGAAAAGAGTGTGGAACGAGCCTTATTGCCCCTCGTCTAAAAACCACCGGTGGGGAAGTATTGCTGATAAGGCAAGACGGTAGTCTTCTTCTTGTCCCACTGTATCAAAGGCATGCAAGTATCAGCCTGAGGAGTCTTCAACGCAAGGTAAGGTAACATACGACGTTTCCGGTCCAATAAGAGTTGTCTGTAACCGTTTTCCAGGCTCCCTCGATATCTTCGGTCTCGACCGCGAAGAACGAAGCGTAAAACTTGTCCGTCAAGTTAGGATTGGTCAAGCTTTCTTTGAGAAGAACGGGTCCTCCAGTTACTGGTACCATAATCAATGAGCAGGGGCCCTCTTCAGAAAGAGGAGAGACTTACACAGGATTCCGTCTTTCTCAAGCTGCAAAGCATGCGCCAGATGAGCTTCCTGGGCATCGAGACGACGTTGGTAGACTCCAGAATCACTCTGCTTGATGGCGTAGATGAAGAACTGAGCCGCAGAAGCGACGGAGAGCAAAGAGAGGACCGGAACGATGGCGGAGACTTTCATCTTGAATATCAGGTCTATACTGCTTGAGGATGAGAGTGTACAGGATTTGATGAGGGAAGTGTCCATTTCTGCAGTCATTTTATACGTGTACGGAAGCCACGTCCATCACATAGCTCGGGTAAAACTCTCTAGCTCATACGAGCGAGCAAAGGCACCTTGTGATAGCACAGTGCACGCCGCTTGAGACATTCGGAGTTACCAAATAGGTCGGTTGACGGAGTAGGTAATGAGGTAGCGTAGACTTCGGTCCGTCCAAGAAAGGACGTTCAGAATTTCTTGGCTTCACTTTTCGTCAGCACACACCAGCCGAGGCATCGTCGCTGCTAGGCAAGTCCGTCAACCACGGTGGGAGTTGACTAGTCAGCTCTTTCCACGAATGTTGCCAAGCGCTAGCAACCACGGTGATTTTGAATTCACCTGTGTTCATCCTATTGGCGATGTTGAAGTTTTAAGGAACGTTTTGCCGTCATTAAAGTGAAAAGTGGAGGTACAAATATAGAGGACAAGGTTTTAACACAGTGAGATGGTAAAGATATTGTATCCTCATTCTTCCAGGAGTCGATGTCGGTTGGCCCTGGAGCGGTGAAGCATCCAGCACATCAGTTTGTCCGTGTGCAGGGCTCCGAGATTCCAGTCTGGACATTATCCAAGTTTCCTTATGCCCTATCCGCCAACTGAAAAAATGCACGATTCGACTCCAGTTCGTAGGATTTCCGTGCTGGAGATTTGACTAAAACTTGAAAATAGTTCTATTCGCGACCATCGCCCTCGCTCTACTCTCATGAAATGATGAAGGCGATCGCTAACTCCTTTCCTTTTGTATTGTTCATGAGTTATCGCAGAAACAAAGGAGGCGTAACCTAGACAAACCAAGCTGGTAACTAGCGACATCTATGTTGTTACTGTGCATCTCTTCCGCTAAAACATTTCCTCTCCACATGTTAATTGTAGGTCCTTAAATCTCCTCTTTTTGAGCATGGACACTTCGCCGTCATATATTTTAGCTCGGGATGCAGCGGTTCACAACAAACATCCCTCCTCTCTCAACCCCATTGAACACAGTCAGGAATTAGGACTTGATCTTGCTCGCGAAAGATGTGACGGTTGGAAGAAAGTGGACAGAATCGTAAGGGATCCTCTCTCGTCTTCTTCTTAATTGCACAACGTCGACACTTTTTCTTGTCAAAGCACGCTGCCTTTGCTTGCTTGAAGAGTGTCAAGCTCTCTTTTGATAAAGGAGGAAATATAATCTCGATGAGTTTAAAACTAAGATAAATGAGCTAGAGGCTTCTGTCTCTACAAGGAAAGAAGTTGTCCTCGAGTGGGAGGTTAGGTGAAAGAAGAAACAGTTGCTGATGAACACAAACCGAAGCGAACGCGAAGTGAGATTTCGAAATGGTCTTCACGTTCACGAAAGCGAGCGGAAACTCTAAAGCTCCGCTGCGGTACGTGCCTTGGAAAAGGACCACAATCCCCTGCCTCCATCATTTTGGCTCTGCTCCTCATTCGCAACATCCTAGTAACTCCCATTTGGCGTCTGGAGAAGTCGAAGCGTAGAAGTCAGGGGAATTGGAAGGTCACGATGCCTATAGGGGCTATCGAGCTATCAGGTGAGCAGGCATATAAGCAGATAGCAGCAATAACTCAGTAATTCTTTGTCCAGCTTTGTTGGTGTTAAGCTTTAGGCGGTCCGAACGCGGCGATGTGGTCACGTTCACGTGAGTCAAAGTTAGGGGTTGAGCTTTGCGATGAGCCACTTCGAGCAACCAAAGCAGAAGTGTTGGAAGAGCTGAAATCGAAGGCTGCAAGACATGGGAAGAGCTATCGCTGCTGAGCACGTCACTAGGTGGTACAAAGGCGCGCCATTCGGAGTTCTCCCTCAGCTCATAACAAGCTGATTTTTTTTGCAGACCAGCCAGATGTGAAAGGGTTTTGGGGAGAGCCGTAGGTTGTCTCTCTACACTCGGTAGGGGAATCTCAGAGCTGCTTCGCAAAGGTCCGCGACGCTAGATTGGTCAGTATCCTTATTATAGTCTGTAATATCCAGTCGGCTAACACGGCGTTCTCATCGGCAGGTGCGAAGTACTGTTTCTTGCTCGCCCTGCTCTTGGCTCCCTGACTGATAGCATACCAGTCAAACTACGCCGTCTCACACTACGTCGCCGAATTCTTTAACACATTCTCTAACCTGTTCTTCATCTACCTCTCACTTGCCGGCATTCTCCGCTCCTACTCTCAGGGGCTTACTTTCTCCCTCCAACTTGCGCACGGCGTGATTGGGCTAGTTGGACTTGGAAGTTTCTTTTTCCACGCAACTCTGAGCTATGAGTGGCAGCTGGCGGATGAGCTTCCCATGGTCTTTGCTGCTTCGTTTGTCCTCCATCTCTCTCCGATACCGTCAGCTTACGCAGAGGAATTACAGAACTGGTACGACAAAGTTCGACGAATACCACCATTCTGAAAGTTTCCATAGTTCTATACATTGTTCTCGCCCTGCCCAAAGATTCCCGTACACCCGTCCAGCTTCTGTTGATACGGACCATCCTGCCCCTATTCGCGATCACGCTCTCGGTAGTCTACGCCGGCTACTACCCGAATCCCGTTGGTCTTGCTCTCCCCCCTGCTACGAGTTCCCATGCACGAAGCTGACAACGGCAATTGCGGCGGTGAAATAGGTGCTCCACCAAGTCGGCTATGGTCTAGTACAGACCGCCCTCACTGCGCGCGCAGGTTATGTAGCACGATCTTCCTGGGGTAAAGAAAGGGTGGATGAAGTGAAGCTGAGCCAAATAAAGAGGCTCTTTAGGGACGGAATCGCAATCTTCGTTTGTCCCCTTCTCCACAACTCACTACACCTATCCTGAATACGGCTACGATCAGCTTCTTGGATTTGCGGTGTGGAATGTAGATAATTTGTTTTGCGATGAGATTACGAAGCTGAAGAAAGCTGCTGGTCCGCCCCTTGCTTGGCTTCTCGAGGGTTCGTTACGTTCTCTTTCCCCAGTTGAAGACTTTACTCATGAAAATTTGCACAGGCCACGCTTGGTGGCATATCTTCACAGGTAGGTCTCGTCTCTTTCAACGATGGAGCACAAATTGAGGCGTAATTTGAACAGGCTATGGCTCCTTTCTCTCTGTTGTTGGAATCCAATATCTCGTGTGTTTTCTTTCTCTCTTTGCTCAAACCAGCAAGTTGAACAAGCTTCATTCAGGCATGCTGTATTAACGAAGGACAAGATCGATTCACGCTCAGAGGCAACTGGTTCCCGTGGGTTGAGCGATTGGATGCAAGGGAAAAGAAGGAGTAGATGTCAAAGTCTAGACTGCAGACGGAACATACAGCTAGACCTTTCCATGTGAGTTTTATGCATATACCCTGTGAGTTTTGTGGATGTAGCTGGCCAGAAAGATTGAGGTGCACGCAAGAAATTCAATGGATTTCCACACAAAGCATCTCGAGAATCGACTCCTATTAAAACAACGACGGGTCGGAACCCAGAAAAGTTGAATCGCAAGTGGAAAGAGAAACAACAATCGTGAAACAAATCAGCACAACATGTTCTCTGGTTTTGAATGTCAGCCCAGTGGTTCCGTCTCCTCCATCACCACCGGTAATTTTGCAAGTTCCTTCCCCTTCTGCTTCTTCTTCTTCGACGTGTTCGCCTCTGCTTTCAAAGTTGCAACTCTCGTCTTCTTCAGTTTCGCACCCGCTTTCGGCTCTGGTTTCTTCTTGATGGGAATCTTCCCACCAGGCGGCACCTTGGCCCTGAACAATCTCGCCTTGCCGACCAGGGTCTGATCGTCCTCTTTCAACACCTTCTCGGTCTTCAACCGCTCACGGAAGATGGACTGCAGCGGTCCGATCTGGCTCGATATTGCTTTTTCGTCCAGAGGAACGAACGGAGGAGGCTTTCGGAATCGAATCCGCGAGTGAGGATGCGCGCGGAGGTCGTTCGAATCTTTGTCTGCCCTCTTTCCATCGCCTCTGAAGAGGGAGACGGGAATGTCAAGTCGCATCTTCCCACCCAAGTCTGTGTCGAGCCCCAAGTCGCCAATGCCAAAGAAATCTTCGCCGAGATCGTACATGAAGTCGCCGGTGATCAGAGCCTCCCCGTCACGACTGAAGAAACGGTCGTCACCAATTACTTGAGCAGCTTCGTAACCGGAGAGAAGTTGAGTTGAGGCTTTCTCGAGCTTCGCTTGAGTGTCCTTCAGTTTAACACCGTACCTTTCGATGTCGTCCTTGACGTATTGCTGTAAGCTCGCTGGAGCAACCCCATTGTGGCGACAGGTGTGGAGTAGGATATCCTGCAGTAAGAAATCAAAGATTGTCCTATCCGACGAATGGAACACACCTCATCCGTCATCCTTCCCCCGTAGCGGTCGACATAAAGCTTCATTGTTTGCCCAATATTGTTCATGTAGTCAGCGGTCATACTACATACAACATCGATAGCCATCTTGTTTGCGGCTGCAAGATACGTCAGTTTGAATGCGTCAGAAGGGAGAACATACCATCAAATCCAGCGTGCTGGCATAATCGAGCGATAACTTGCTGGATGGCAAGCTTTCCCGCCTGATCTGCTATCGAAGATGAGAACGCTTCGGGAGGGATTTCGAGATCAGGCTCATCCTCGGTCGGGGGATCCTTCTTTGTGAGATGACGGGGATCGTGCTATTCATCTACACTCAGCTAGTTTCACCTCAAGTGAAAGTGAAAGATTACAGTGGCTTTGAACATCCCAATCTTATTATGTAGTTTGCGTATGCGATCCAGAGTGGCGATGTTGCTCTGCATCTTCTTCAGTAACCCACCCGTTTCATCTTGCAACTCTCTTCCCTCTCTCTGTATCCGTTCTCGTCTTTCCTCCTCCTCAGCTTCCTCATCCACCGCACAGTCTCGAAACGGAACACCGGGTATCCCACTCCGGGCCAGAAGATCGAGATTTGTCGTCAGCCACCAGGCAGACGGAGGAAAGGACTGAAGTTGAGGAAGGTCAGCGAAGATATCCGGAGGTTCGTTCGTGGCCCAGATGTTATGAGAGGGAAACGAAGAGGCGACATCTTTTGGAGTGGGCATGTCGCGGCTCGTAGTCGCTTTTGTCGAATCCGAATCGTGCCCCAAGCTGAGGTGAGAGAGAGGAGGCGACATGGAAGCTGAGGATGCAGAGTGAGGAGGTGCAGCACGTGTATCCTTCTTATCAGCTGCTTGATGATCGAACTTGCGCTTGGTTGGGATGGACATCAGCTTCGATATGACAGTGCTCCGCAACTTTTGAGATGCAATCTCGGAGTCTTCGTCTTTCTTCTTCCCTTTCGAACTGGGCAGAATAGAAGAACTGTTCAGTCGAAACCGCTTGTTGTTTTCCATGCACATGAAAGCTGCCATCCCATCAGCCAACCGTTCAAAGGCAGGCCATTCCGCGAATCCTTCTAAAACGTGATCCTCACTGGGGCGGACATGGAAGGGTCTTTTATTCAGGGGAAGACGCCGCGCTCGCTCACGCTCCTTCCTATCTTCCTCTTCCACCTTCCTCCCATTCTCCAATGCTTCGGCAACTTCAAAGTCTTCTGGTCCCTTCTTTCCTCGCTCATCTCCCACCTCCATCTCGTCATCAGTCAAGATGATCTTCCTCTTCCCATCCCCTTCTCCAAAGCTTCCCGATTTCCGCTTCTTCGATGGAGGCATCTCATCATCTTCCTCATCATCGTCCTCAATGACCCGCTTCCTTTTGACAAAAAGGGTACGTTCGTCGTCCTTGTCTGGCATCCATCTCGTCATCAGTCAAGATGATCTTCCTCTTCCCATCCCCTTCTCCAAAGCTTCCCGATTTCCGCTTCTTCGATGGAGGCATCTCATCATCTTCCTCATCATCGTCCTCAATGACCCGCTTCCTTTTGACAAAAAGGGTACGTTCGTCGTCCTTGTCTGGCGGCCTGACAGGTGCATTTAAGGGTTGTGGAGGTAAGGCGGGTTGATATTTCTTCTTTTTTGGTCGTGACTCGGCATTGTGCAGGACGGGAAGTTTTGGTTCTTCAACAAAGTCAAGGAGCTGGTTACACTTTGCCCGGAGAGTATTAGCGACTTTCCGTAGCGGATGCGACTGTAGAGGCATGAGTGACGGTATGAAGTATTATCGCATAGAAGACTCACAGGCAACGTGTTGTATCTCAGACAGTTCTCCCACACTAAATCAAGTTCTTCAGCAAATTCCTTCTTGGTCTTGTAGTACGCATGAGTGAAAGGGTTGCCATTCGGGAGTGTCATCGTTCTCATCGCCAAGAGCTCTCGTTCCCGCGCTCGATGATCCTCTTGATACTGTTTGTACGCTTTCGATTTATGATGAGGCTTCCCAGCTTTAGCTTCTGCGTCTTTCGCCATCGCCAAATTGTCACGGTAGCTCTGGACTCGTTTCAGAATCTGGCCTAAGTCAATTGGGTTATGGATGACTGGATTATGGACAAATATGGTCAGAGGAGTCATTTGAGGGGAATTAAAGGGACAAGTCGTACTTTTGTAGTAATCAGCAGCTTCTGCCTTTTTCACCTTGTTCAGAAATGGAGTTGCCAGCTCATGGCTCCGAATTTCGTTCACGATACGCTCGAGCGTTTTGTAGAAATCTTCCCAAGCTCTATGTTGCGCAGAGTTGTGCTCCATCTCTGTGAGAGAAACGAATGAAGCAAGATTGGGATCCATCTACCGTCTCCAGTTAGCGGTGATTGAATAAACACCCGGAAGCCTCTCACCCAGCTTGTTGTAGCTTCCACGGCAAGAGCCTTGAGCTCTGCTTCCCTCTCCAGTGATATTTTGGTAGTAGCTGGAGTGCGGAGCTCGCCATTAGTGGCCCGATTACTCGTGTGACAACGACCCAGATTCAACGCAGTCCCATTAGGTTGTGCCGAAGTAGAGGTATGAGAGCTGGTTGAAGCGGAAGCATTGCTGATCAAGTCGAAGAGGTACTACAGTAGCCATCGGCACCCAAATTCACACAGGACAGAAAGACACACACCTTCATGGTTAATGCAAGCAAGTTCAGTCTTTCCCTGATCGTAATTCAACCCTTGGAAAGACAAAGACGCCGCGCAGACAAGTCGTCCCAAGTCGAATAACTTTCACCGGTTCTTTTGAGAAAACCGCCGGAGATGAAGTGGGGGAAGGTGCAGGACGTAAAAGCAACGATCCTAGAGCTATCCTATCCGTCTTTTGCCTGGTTTAGCCCAGCGTTTGGTGGTTTGGTTTACTCGTTAACGTGTGGAGGAAGGCTCAAACCTGGAACCTTATTTCTATTTCATGAGTCAGCAAGTCAGGTGTTGTTCAATGTGGCTGCTGGCTGGGTACGACCACTTCCAACTGCCCAGACAGCTCTGAGCTACAGAAATTTGTCACATAACTCAGTAAGCCCTGAGTAGTTCAACTATAATGAGCAGAAGGATCTTGATTGAACGATATTGACAGATTTACAGCGTTTCTCGAGCTCACACGACCCCTCAGCAACCCGAGCAGCTTATCCATCGAAAAGCATCATGACGATAAAGACTTTGACCATCCCTTACGCTTCTTCTGTCTCAGAAGAACTGAAGAGAGACCAATTTGGCATCCTGGTTGAAGGAATAGACCCTGCAAATCTGTCCGATGATGAATTCGCCGAGTGAGTGCTGCTTTCGCCCCAGACGACATGAGGAATTGTCACAGGAATTCAAGAGTACATTCACAGCATACAAATCATGCCATATGCTTTTACCGATTTACTTTACTGATTCAGACATTGATGGGGGTAAATTACAGGATCCGAGATTTGCTCTACAAGCATTCCCTTGTAGTATTCCGTGGAATCGACAGGAAGAACTGGGATCCAGCTGCTCAATACAAGCTAACGAAGATGTTTGATCCATCTTCTGAGTCTTATGGACATGGAAACAACAAGACTGGAGCTGAGTAAGGATTCGTCCACATAGCCAATTTATTCTCAAAACGGCACTTTTGCAGGACAAAGTCGATTCTTCATCCAGATCTCAAGACTATCCCTTCGCAACCACAAGTGCAATTGATTGGTAACGGCCAACATGATGACGAGTATGTCACCAGAGGCTTGCCGACGCCGGTCCCACTCAAGCACCCACACCATCGCACCTTCCACAAAGAGCCAGTGTCGCTAGAGGATGAGAAGGAAGGCATCACTAGGTTTTATAGGTGGTGAGCACCCACAATCTGCCGATCTCGCGGGAGTGTTACTGAAAGTAGTCTGTGAACAGGCATATCGATGCAGCTCTCTATGGTCTTGATCCTCCAGTTGCGACAACCCTGTTCGCGCTCTCAGTCCCTCAGGGCCCTAAGCAGAAATTACGTTATGATGGTGCGTGTCGCGTTATTTCTATCATTTTGCGGGAAGCCGAAGCTGAGGTCAGTGGTGTAGACGGAACAGGAGATGAACTTGAAGTCCCGTTGGGAACAACAGCCTGTGCGTCAAGCATTCCAGGCCGTACACCTCAAACTGAGGGGAGAACCCAGTTGTATCTGGCAAGAAGATGTTCGATATTCTCTCACCCGAGCAAAAATCATTTGCAGTTCGAGCGAAGGTGCAGTATGCGTAAGTCCTTCCGCCTCGGAAATTGAAGTCATATAAGTGAGAGGAATTTATCAGACCACACCCGTATGTGTGGATGTCGCCTGCTGCTGCTCTCTCGACTGGTCTCGGAATTCACTCCGATGGGAAGGAGATGAAGCGAGAGGAGCTGCCTCCGTGGAGCGAAGACAAGATCAAGGTGTTCCCTGTTGTCCGTTTCTCTCCTGTACTACTCTATCGTCAGCTAAAAGGGGGACAGACTTGGAAAAATCCTGTCACTGGTGACCTACATGTGCAGGTTCACCCGTGTGGAGCAGAGACAATTGTAAGTGAATTCATTTAGCTAAACTAGTTGAATTGAAGGGAATGATCACAGTACGTGGATGCTATCCCGGAATCTTCACCTCTTTATGGAAAACCGGACCAACTCTACCCTGAAGGAGGTCACATCACTGATCTCAAGACCGTGCGTGAAATTCTTTACTCGATTCAACGTCCTGGAATTGCCCCTGGCGTGCGTTTGCTCCTGTTACACCTAGTCGTGATGCTAATCATGGAATTAACTGGCATCACAGCTCGTCTACGCGCACGACTGGCAAGAAGGTGACCTTTGCATTTTTCACAACCGTGGGGTTCTACATACCGTTGTGGGAGCGTTCACACCTGAGCAAAAGAGAGCATTCTGGCAGTGCAATCTTGCTGCCTCTTATGCACCTGTCGGACCAGACGCTAACGATGTCAAGAAGTACGCTTGAAGTCATCCAATTGGACGCGAAGCAATCAGCTCGCTGTTGTAATAACAATCACACTGAACATTGATTGGATTGAAATAACCTTTCGTACAAATACAAATTCAGAATAGCCCTTCAGAACTTCTCACTGGAAGGCCTTAGATCCAATTCAAGAGTCCAAGCTAGACGTTAAAACACGTAAGCCATCGCCAATACACTTCCAGAAAGTGCTTACCAGATCTGTCCTGGTTGCGGAGGTACCAGTAGGACTCCGCTGATATACGGTGAGTATTTGATTAAACAGTAGGAGGCACTAATACTCACCAATGCTGTTGGGGTTCAAGAACTTGCTAGCATCCTCGAGGGCACCCTCAGCTTCCGTCCCTTTCACCCTTTCCCTCCTGACATCCGTCACAATCCCGCCATCAATGATGGTGTGAGCGACATGAATGTTCTGTGGCGCAAACTCGCGAGCAAGGCTCTGAGACAAGGCTCTGAGCCCGACTTTGCCTGCTGCAAACGCGCCGAATTTTGCTGCTCCTCGAATGCTTGCAGTCGCTCCCGTAATAAGGAGAGAGCCTCTGGAGCGAAGCTGATCCCCTGGAGCAACATCCCTGCGCTACGCGTCAACAAATGGGCGGGCAAAGGGAAGGACGGACGGAGCCTCGAAAAAGGCTTTGATGGATTCTTGTGCGAAGGCGGCTCCTATGACTCTGCGGCAAGCAAAGCGCCAGTTAGGAAACGCACGTAAGAACAATAGGAAGTAAACATACACATTCATATGAAGGCTATTCTGCAATTCCTGCTCCTTAAGGTCCAGGAACGATCCCATATGCCAAGCACCAACGTTATAAAGAGTGGCACGGATGTGGCTCCCTTGAAAGTGATTTTTGATTGCGGCGAAAGCATCTGAAATGGCAGACCAGCTGTATTCCTTCACAGGGAAAGCAGCAGCGTCTCCTCCGGCATTTCGCAGTTCTGATGCCGTGGCCTCGAGAGCCTCTGCGTTACGCGCTATCAAGGCGACACGATACCCTTGTTTCGCGAACAGGCGAGCTGTTGCTCCTCCCGTGCCAGAAGCATTTCCTACAAAGCCTCCCTCAGACGTCTTGGCCGATTAAAAAGCGTCAACTAACCAACGCCAGCTACGACGAAAATAGGTCGAGATGCCATCTTCTTTCTACTCTTGTTGTTTTGATATTTAGAGAACTGTTTGAGGCAGCAGGATGATCTTACACTCTCACCGTTTCCGTTTTAAGAAGGCAGAGAGTGCTCTTCGTTATGACTGTAAGCAATGGTGTCAGCTCGGTGGTCACCGGTGACGCTTTGTCAGCCATCAATCACGAAGTGGCAATTGGACTCGTAGCCAACCAGTGCCTGCTGAGTATGAATGAAGGCATCGAACCAACAAACCGCACGCTCAGCGGGGCTGGTCGATTTCAAGTTGGGCTGCCATATCCGAGCTCATCATCACGATGATGGAAGTCCTCAACACACCGCTCAACGCGTTGACAAAGATGAAGAGGCGTGCAGCGATATCATTCGCCTCTTGGAATTGCACCTCATCTTGGCTCCAGTTGAAGAAACATTGTGCCTGTAGCCTGACAGACGCACGCGCCTAGCCTCGCTATCTGTTTGGAATCATCTCCGTCCTTTACCGGGCTGCCGATTCCGCGGATGGGCATGGAGTTGGTGATCCGGAGGATATATGACGAAAGGGGGAGTATAAACAGACTCGAATGAGTAAGGATTGTAATGTCAAACTCAGCTGGGATACCAGTCCCAATCCACTGATCCTTTCTACATGAGCGCACCGCACCGGTATGTCAGCGGTTCCAAAGGAAACGAAGGAAGGGCGAGGATGACATACGAAATCGAGGTCCACATACATATTTTCCTCAAAACTCCTGTCCCATCCCAACATGAAGGGCATGAAACGGCATATGTTTGAGCTCTGAACGCAGACCACGGCCAACGGTTTATGATCGTCGCTTCTCCTCCCCCATCCTCCGCCCAGCATCGCCATATCCACAATAGCGCCGCGCGTCAGCTCCCTCCTCTGATACTGAGTGAGTTCGTTGAATTCGGCTTGAGAGTACGGTGAAGGGGAGGAGATGCGCCTGAGCGCTGCATGATCGGATTGGAAAAGGCTGTATGTCTGCCAGGTCTTCGGGAAGATAGAGAGAAAGTGGAGGACATCTGAGGGAGAGTCGGACGCGATATAGAGGTTTGGAAGGGGAGGGATGGGGAGGGGGGCATATCCAGCTATAACTCGTTTCCAAGTATCGATTATTCCATCCATGAAGTCCTCAGCTGGAATGTAATCGTTCCGGTGCCTTTGCACAACATAAGTTCATCTTATGATCATCAGAAGAAGAAAGACCTACCACCAGCTACGTGGGTGTCGATCCCCTCTCCGAATATGCACTCCAAGGTGAGGGACGACCTCTCCATCTTCGCCTCTGAGTTCCTCCAGCGCAAGGTCGATGAGCCTCTGATTTTCCTCGCTCGGTATGAAGAGTTCATGCACGGCCTCGATCGCCATATCAAAGAATGGGCGTTTCCTATCAACACCATGCCCCTTGGCATATTCGAGCTGCTCGTAGTCGTGTCCGAAATGAAACCCGCGCGTTGCAGGCATCACGACCTGCGAAGGCCAATCAGCCTTGCATACGACGGTGCGAGGTACATACCCAATGTTTAGCTGTCCTCGGACAAGCTTTCAAATCTTCAGCAGGCGGAGGTGCACAATCATCCGCATTTTTCCACGGCATAAAATGGTCCTCCCATTTCCCCCTATCCCAGCCTTCATCCTGGATGAAAAATGGTTTCCCCACACTCTTCGCCAAACCCCAAGCCTGGGCTATCAGCTGGAGATGGAACGCCAATCCTATGCCAGGCGTAAGGAGGTAGGAGATGGATGCGTCGCATATACGTTTTCCTGTTGCGGTGTCAATTCGAACTCCATCTACTAAGTCCTCTTCATCCTCGTGGTGCTGGTGAGATGGTGAAAGTCTCTCCCCCCAATACCCACCCCCGTGTCGATGCTCCATCTCCATACACTCTCCAAGATAATCCTCCTGCTCTACCGCCCACTTCCCTGCCTCTAACACCTCCAAGTCGTCAACCCCAATCAGCTTATCGCTCTCCTTTCCCGCCCCTATACTACCCATCCCTCCTCCTGAAAGCAACGCGAAAAAGCCAAAAAGAGTAACGGCGAACAAAAGCATGCAAAAGACCGTGCGTGCCGATATTCGTGAAGGGTTTCGATATGGACCATCTTGGAAATGCATGCGGTTGGGGCTTCCTGGCGGGGAGGGACGAGGGGAGGGAGGTTGAAGAGAGGGCGAGCGTGGGACAGGGAGGTAGTCCGGTCCTGGAGGCGTTGTTTGGATGTTTTGGGGGAAGTGCGCTCGCCGTGGCGTGAGACCGCCTGCACGCTTGGACATGTTGACTGATTTAACTCTACCGGAGAGTGAAGAACAAAAATTTGACGATGTTGGCTGCTAGCAGATGCATGTAAGTTTCCAATTGAGGCTGAGTATCAGCTTTTGTGAAATGGCCACCCAACAGAACGTACACTTTGTGCCTTCAGAAAGCCCGCTCAATCAACCCCAATCTTAAAGTCCACCTGCTGGCCGCAACGCTGCTTCTTGAATTCCCAACACGTCGATAATGCGAATGGAATGCAAGCTCCGTCCGGATGTTTGACAAATTCTGCTATTGCAACATTAATTATCCGAACTCAGCTCACGAAAGAACCACCATCACCTTACAGTAGCCAATAAAACTTGTTGACAGCGCCAGCAACACCACAAAATGCTTTCCCGCGCCGCCCGTCCATCCCTCTCTCGCTCTCTCACTCACTCTCAATCTTTGAAGGCCCAAGTTCGGAGGATGCACTTTGAGAATAAGGTCTACGATGTGCGTCCCTTATTCCCTAATGCTTAAAGAAAAGGATGTGTATGAGTCTGATTTACCCATTATTACGGAATAGAACATGCCATTCCGGTATCATAACAAGGCCGGTTTCGCCTTTAAATACTTCACATTTATCTCAGTCGGCTTCTTGGCGCCATTCTGGGTTGCCTACTATCATGTGTATGTTTCTTCTTTCCAATGCATTTTCCTGCTTGAACGAGGAACTGAAGTGATTTGGGTATGAATAGGAAAAAGTCATCCTAGTTGCTCAAATGGGGGAGAGAGAAAATCACATATAAAGTGGAATGGAATGTGCTTTGAGACATTAATCAATTGGGAACTTGTGAGTTTCCGATAGATGTAAAAGGGTTTCCGAGTGCCTTTGGGTGTCTATCCTCGAACCGCCTCTGCCCTCCTTCAAGAGTAACCCAGAAGTTGTAACTTATTTCAATAACTCCTATCCGGGCATGAATACCCGGTTCTGACTTGCGCACCGTTCTGTACCGTCCATCTCCTGTTTATGTGAAGGAGGGAGAAGAATGAGGTTGCTGCCTGTGACTGGTAATCCCGAGCACATTCCGATGGCGTGGCGTTGTGTCCTACCCTCCAGCGACAGGGTCATCTCTGAGTTCCTCGACATTTCATAAATGGTTGTAACTCCTCTTACATAGGGACATACAAACAAGCCAAATATGTCATGTTGAGAGATTGGAGATGCAATGCAGAATCAAATTAGCCAGTTCGGATTAAAATGATGGCGGTTTCTTGTCCATGTTTTCCTCCAAACAGTCCTTGTAGAGCAATGGCTCTCAATGTCAGTCTAGGAAGTCCATGAAAAACGGTCGCCCTTGCATATTGTACGCTGTAAGAGTTGTATTCATAGCTCCTCCAGAATGCAGTCAATCAGGCAGTTTGGAACGCAAGGGAAACATCGACCGAAACTACTTCTATGACGGCTTTACAGCTAGTCAGTTACTTTATGGACGAATATGTGTTTCTAGCTTCTAGGACAATGTAGCTGTTGCTGGGCTTGGCTGTGGAGGTCCAGCACGTGAGGCATTTCTCTCGCGTCACGCGCTGCCACTGGAAAAGTAACTTTTTACAACTCGAAAACGAGGAACACGACAGTTTGGACATGGATTATCAGTCTCTCCATAATCGACGCCTAATACATTCTCACGGTCTGAGGCACGGCTTATTCGCAGCTCTCCCAACGCCAGCTCCTCCTGCACCACTTCCGCACCTTGAGAAGGTTCCAAAGGAAGCACTACTAAAACAACTAGAGTCTCTCGTCATCTCCCAAGGTGGTTCAGAATGGTCCCCTCACAGCGGATTACGCGCGAAAATGAAATGGAAAATATATAGTGAGGAGGGTGAGAAAGTAAAGGAGGCAATGGAGCGCGTTTTTGGTCGAAAATGGCTTCAAGAGGAGGAGGAGGATGATTTCCTGCCTCGTATGCATTTCTACATGAGAGTGGATGGGTAATCAGATTGGAGTGGTAGCTCTGAGACGAGAGAAGATCTCATTTACGGAGGATGATGACTATATTCTTCCACGCTTTCGAAAGCCCAAGAAACGGCCCCTCGTAGTTCCTCCACCGCCACCGTTCCAGACTTCCCCTTTGCCCTTTTCACCTCCAGCTTTAGAGAAGCCGGCAGACATCTTACGGGAAATGACGTAAATCGTCTCTTGTTCTGATGGTACAAATCTAAGTCTTCATGCGTTTGGTTCCAGGAAGAAACGCGCGAAGCGCGAACACATCGCTGCCCTCAAAGCAGCCATTTCGACGCTCCATCGACCTCCTTCCCCCTCACCTCCTCCTTCTCCGCTACCTGACATCTCGCGCACTCCGACCTCACTTTTTGATCTCCAGTGCGAGAAGCCAATCTTCGTGCGACCGTCACTCTCCAAGGTCGAGCGCTTTCGGGAAGCGGCCATTATGACAGCGATAAAGGAGATGAAAAGAAATAAATTAGAGCATAGGGCAGAGAAAGGAGTTGCTATGGAAGTGCTGAATGAGTTTGGTGCGTCTGGTCACTGAAAGAAAGATGATCTCACGGTGGAAATAGAGGGTTTGACGCTACTCAAAGAGTGGGAAGGGATGAACATGGAGGAAATATGCGGGAAAGTGGAAGGATGGGACGATGACACGTTTGAGCTGCCTGAGAGACTGATTGACGATGTAGAAAGCTTGTTCGAAGGTTCGGATTGTGGAGCAGGGGGAGATGGAGTCGTCGGAGAGAGGATAACTATGTGCTCAGACGACGGTACGATGAAGGATGCTGCAGGTACCGACCGTGCCAAATTGGATTCGAATACATCGAAACTGACGATGACCGGTACGTCGCTTCACCTATCCCATTTCCCTTTCACAATCTTTATACGAGTCTCTTGTGATCTGTAATAGGGGACATAGAAGAGGCATCGGAGAGCGGAACGTGCAGGAAGCAGGAGCTACGGTCAGGTAGGCCATTTATTCCGCTTTTCAAACGGCGAGCATCATCCTCAACTAAGTATCTCATAGATTGTCACGCAAACGACGATGAAGGTCAGTATAATGCATGAGCTTGATAGGTGCTGATGCTACGCTCCAGCGAACTTACCTTCCCATAGCGCGCAGACGAACTGGCCACATGGTAGTTTTCCTCATAATCCTAACACTACATCAACAGATTTCGCGACCTCTTCTCCGGCAGAAGTAGAGGAACGTACGAAGTCGAAATCGGCTGATCGGCCGCTCTTCCTGCCTAACTCTACGCCATCCATTCATTCCAGCCCTACTAGGAGGGAATCCCCCCAACTGTCCGATGAGACAACGTCGAGAACTGTTGTGCACCCTCCATTCCCACCCCCACCGTGCGTTGAACTAGTCAAATGGAGCGACCGAGTGATCCCGCTCGATATGGAAAAGGAGGATGCTCCTCTGCCGATGGGCAACGAAGAACTATACGAGGATGTCGAGTTAAAAGACTGTCGATTCGATGAGGATGAAGAAGATTTCGATGAGTTAGGCGAATTCCCCATGGGTTTGAACTCTGTGCCAGAAGAGGCAGGGCAGACGGATACAGTGATGATATGGCATAGTGTGAAAGACGAAGAGGTGGATTGGTTTGGTGTAAAAGAAGAAGAGGAGATGGATGAGTTGAGCAGCGATACGGAGGAGGATCCATTAGGTCTGCCCGTTGAATCTCAGTCGATCCGAGCCGAAGGAGCGGAGGGAGAACACCCGCCTGTGCCACAGGTAGATGAGGCATGGTTTTCTCCCATGTCCCTAGAACCCACCGAGGACCCTTGGCGGCTGGAAGAGGATTTGGGGATGCTTCCTTCAGGCATGGAGCTTGAGAATGTTCTGCAGAGTGTGGAGGGAGAAGGCCATGATGATCGGAGTACACCGTCAAAACCAATCATGGAGCTCGAGAATATTATGGATTCGGCGGCTCCAAACACTGTGGCTCGACGCGTGTCAGAATGTAAAATGTCGAGAAGGACGTTGGACAAGCTCATCCCTCGTCAACAGGTAGACAATGGGATCAAGGAGAGGCTTGCCAAGTATGAGTCGATGGACGAAGAACGGTCAAACGGATTGGACAGCTTCCTACGTATTCGTGGCCAGACAGTCGCAACGAATAAGAGGCAAGTTGCCGTTCACCCTTTGCCAGAGCTACCCAATACTTCGAATGAAGGACGTAGCCCGTCTCCCGAGCCAAGTGGCTCTCTTGACGTTGTTCAAGTGGTCTGCCCTCCTCATCTCCTGCAGGACATACGCCGGAGTATGGTACTGAAGAAGTGGAATTTGGACCTTGTCGAGCGTCATGGTGGGGTTCTCGACTACCTCATCGTCGACGGGACAAGCTGTGTCATTTTTTATCCTTTGATTTCGATCGATGAGGTCGAAAAGGCAGACCTGTTCATGGATCGCCTTTCTGCGTTCAGTCACGCTTTCGACACGATATTGATCGTCTTCGAAGCCCTCGACTCGAGGAGAAACCGCTCGGACATGTGGGTCGATACACAGTTGAGAGAAAGGCTGGAGAGCGAACTGGGAGAAATGTGTCTCCAGCTGGATTTCTCAGCGAGTCTCAAGTATTCGGCTGCGCTGGCGAGAGCATTTGTTGACAGACGGATGGGAGAAGGTCGAAGACGGGGTGATTATATGTGGACTTCTGAGAGGAGTTGGTTGAAGGACGAAGCCTCAGAGGTGAGTCTCACATATCTCTGAAACTTCAATGGATCTTGAGAACTGAATCCGGTCACAGGACGAAACCCATTTACTTCAAATTCCATACTTCAATCCCCTTAATGCCGCCTTCATTTGCTCACAGTACTCGATCGACGATATGATCGCAATGAGTGCACGGCAACGGAAGGAACTATGTCCGCCTTCCATATGCTTGTCAAAAGCGGTAGAAGAGATGAACGAGCGACTGGGAAGAGATGTAGACGATATCCTTCTCGAGGGAAGCATAGGGAACGAGGTATCTTCATCAAAGGCACGTCTTGATGAATGGACGCACCAGTGTTGTCGAGAAGACGACGCCGACGAGATTGAGATTGAGACCGGTTTTGATTATGATTTCACGATACCAGAAGTGTCCGAGGAGTCGTGACATGATGAAGACAGCTGGTCGCTCGGTGCTGAGAAGACGTACTGTTTTGTGTTGTTGTAAGAGTTTAACCTTCGTATGCTTTGCAGTTTTGGTCATCCAAGTAACACATTTATGACCCTCTTCGAATATTGTTACAACACAAATTTAAGTGAGTTCTGCTCCTGCGACAGCAAGAAGATCGTTGTCACCCATCAAGATGTTAAAACATGATACAATGACGAAAAGTCAGAAGTGTGGGCAATTCTAATTTTGTGTGGTGAAAAGGAAGCTCTCATCTATGCATCAATACAACACAGGGTCAAGCAGAGAAGCAATGGAGCAGTGATATCAAGGACGATCAAACTTGCTCCTGAAATATTTGAGCGCGTTCAGAACTGATCTTGGAAGTCCTTGGGGCTTCAGACAGAACACAAAACAATGCAAATGAACTTGGCTGCGCGCAATCCTGTTCGCTTCACGCGACGCTTTTGAGAGAAGAAACAGAGACCACAGACACATTCTATTGAAACCGATAACCAGAATATGAAATACGACTAACACACCTTGCTACACAACAACAGGTTGCTTATTGAAATTGAGACAAGAACAAACTGAAACCAGAAACCGGAAATCAAGAAAGAAATTGAAACCAAGAGACGAATTCACCAGAGAAATACGAAGGAAACAATACAGCGACCATAAACAAACATATAGACAGAAACTAATCTTCCTCAAAAGAAATCGAAACGCCGAACCGAAAACTAGTCACACCACAAGGTACGAGGGTTTGGATAATCTTCAAGGTGGTGCGGTCCACTCCTTCGATGGACACGTCGAGACCAGAAGCTTCTGCCGTCAGGATCTTCAGGTTTTGCAGGGGTAACGCGGATCGTCTTAATATGCTCGAGACCTTCTTGACGAAACGAAAGACCGGCTTCTCAGTCTTGAATATCTCGAACGTAGCTAACCGTCGTCCCCTCAAAAGGAGGGTGAGATCCGAACCCAACCCAGGATTGAACACGAGAATCTACACTAACCTCCGATCGGTGATGACCCTGCAAATGCACCCAGTGCCGGCGACGTCCACCAGCTCCTTATGCCAGCTCAGCAGCAGGGCAGGGTTGATCTCTTCGGGGTAAGCAAAGCCTGTCCATTCACCACCCAGTTGTCAGTATGTGCCGGACGAGGAAGATGTTTGCGTTTGCGCACCTTTGTAAATGTATTTCATGAGATTATCCTGTGCTTGTCGAGGAAGCGCTTGGAGGAGTTGGGCGGCGGGTTTGGTGGATGAGAGGACTTGGACGAGGGAGTTGAGGTTCAGCATCTGTCGTCCCTTTCACTTTCACTCTCACTCTCACGTTCTAAGAGATAGAGCGCACCTTGGCTTCATCTACTCCCTCTCCGTATGGTGGAGAATCCAATACAGTCGCAAGAGCACCACCAAAGTCGCCTCTGCGCTCCCAAACAAAACACACAAATCAGCTCTCACATCGACAAACCAACCAAGCGCTGCAGACCCAACCAGGAATGCAAGGCAGAACATACCTGGTTATGAGTCCCCGGACATCTCCTGCCTTCTGCCTCGAGAGGGCAAGCACCTCATCTGGAGCACGAGGATCGGGTTCGTACAGCTCCGAGGGGAGGACGCGATCCTCATCGAAGGCGTCGATGTCGATTTTTCGGAATGAGCCGTCTGCCATCGTTCTTGTGATGCTCTGTGATGCTCTTGGATGTGGATTGGTATTGCTGCTGATTCGCTGCCTGTAATTGTAACTGGCTGGGATGAGTGCTGATCAGAAGGAAACTACGGATGGAAGGAGTAAAGTGAACGACCAAGCCAAACCTCACTCCTTCTACATATACTAGTCACCCCCCACAGAGAAGCATCAACGTTCCTGCGAGCACTTGTCGTACTCTCACAGGCAGCAGGTCTAGTTTATTGCTCTGATTATCACTGGGCGAAGCAGCGACAATCCACTAGCAAGACCGTCCAACGCGTCACGTCACACGAGGTTTAACGATTCTTTTCTTTTCTGAGGAAGGCCAGCATCGACGCTCCCAGGACAGAGAGAACTTGAGCAAGATGGACAATAAACACCTGCACAAGGCGTTGAATCGCAACTCGATGTACGAATTCGCCTCTCCAGACCTCGCTTCGTCGTCAGGTTCCCCAACTGGAAGCGTGGCGGCTGGAGGAATGATAGGGACGACGAAAACGCACTCGAGACTCTCATCCCTGTCCAAACTCGCCTCTCCCCTCTCGCTCAAGTCTTCAGCCTCCGCCGTGTTATCCACCTCGACCGCAAATCCAAATTCGACCCAGGAGCCAGCATCAGCGGCTGACAGTCAAGTGACCACCCCTACCAACGCGGCTGGAGCCAGGGATGAACCATGCAAGATCGCAGGGCCACAACAACAATCTCGAAAAGGGTGGAGTTAACCCATAGAAGGTCCGCCAACTCTTTCCAGAGTTGGACGTCCACTTCTTCGCCCTTATTGGAGGCGACCTCGCAATTGAGGACCTTAGAGGGTACTGCGACGCATCGCTGCTCCGAAACGAGGCAAGACTGGGACTGGATCGACGAGACATTGAGAGGAAGAGGATCGACAATCAACTCAGTCTTCGAAGCGGGAGGAGGATTCGAGGTTATGGGACGAGGAGATGGAGAGAACAGCGATGAGATCGTCTTGACCGTCGCGGAGAACTTGGAGGCAATACGATCTCGCGAACATCTTAAGGCAGGAGCGGGAGAGGTCAAGATAGGAGAAGCGTTCTTCACAGAAGAACGCATCAGTCACTGCAAGGAGAAGAGAAGTTACATTGCAAGACGAACCACGCTGTTGCTCGCTGGAGCAGCGCGGCATCGATTGTGGAGGATGATGACTTCGGGATGTTCATTCTCGCGTGGGATGAAAGGGATAGAGTCGAAGCCCTCGCTTTGGATGGAGTCGACAACGCTTGTTGCTACGCAGGTTCGAGCGGGGGAGAGGAGCCTTGCAGCTGGAGAGGAGAAGCGCGACGATTTGGCGGTCATCTTGAGCGTTAAAATTGGGAGCTGTGGATGTGAGGAGAGGGAGACCGTGACGAATACGTGTTTTGAGAGGAATAGACGTCCAAAAAACTGGAGAAAAGCGAATATATGCGAGTGCTAATTGCGAAACGAAATGCTCTGCTTGCTTTACTCGAAATGATGACAGTGAGAACAGCTATTCGTCGTCGTAGTTTTTTGATGGTGGTCGTAATTGGAGGGATCGTAAGCAGTTGTTAGCCCCTTTTTGTGCCCTTCCCTGCTCCCGCTGCTGGAACCCAGTATGGGAAAATTCCCATCTACCCGCCTGGTGACTCCGCCGTCATCCAGCCACGCCTCTCTTCTCAGTACGTTCAATCCGCTTGTTCTTCCATACAGCGCTTTTCGACAGGCTTTTAAGCAATAGACAGAGATATCAGCCATATTACGCGCGTTTCCTGGAATGAAGTCGTTGCCCGTAGTGCTGCGGAAGGTTGATGGGAAAGAAGTGCAGAGCTGCGGGATAAAAGTACTCTAACCATCACCTGGCCGCCTCATGTATTACAATCGATGAAGAATAATCGATATAATCACCTATGTTTGTATCAAAGTCATAACTGGTACGTGAGGCGATGAAATGTCAATGCGCACGCTGAACAAAGTGTGTAATCATCCCCTCATCTAACCCTCGTCTTTCTTCCCCGTGAGGATTCCAGAGCATTTTGGTCCTCTCTATCCCTTTCATTATTCATGTGCCCTGGCCAATGAACACGTAGTCGCGAAACTACGGCTGAATTGCTACCGCGCTCACGTGACCATTTCAACACGTTGTAGCTGTGGGAGAGAGGAGCAAGGGCAGGAGCGGGGGGTGATGCTTTAGGAGGGCGCAAGTTGAAACGGTTTACTGTGAGCTTTACATTCTATATCCATTTTTGAAGGGAATGAGAGGATGCAGCGTGTCAGCTGAAGTTTCGGATACGCGTCCAGTGTATATCTGAATAGCTGACTGTCGTGTGTTTGAAGCTCTTATTAGTTGGTGCAGCACTTTTTATTGTGTGCACATTTTCTTGGAAAAATCTCCTTTCGATGACTGGATTTATTCACGTAATGAAGTTTCTGCATTTGGTTCAAGCGCCTGGAAATGTTGACAAGTTACCCCTCATTTTTCTCCAATCTTTTTTAGCATACTCTGCATAACCGTCTCCTTTTCATCCAAAGTCTTCTTTATCGGCTCAATGCTCATGATCTTTGCGTGCCACTTCTCGACGTTGGGGTATGTGCCTGGCTTAATTTCTGGGAACTGGAATCCCGGCACACCTGTGTATCCAGGCCCATTGAACGGCTGTACAGTGTATATCTGAATAGCTGACTGTCGTGTGTTTGAAGCTCTTATTAGTTGGTGCAGCACTTTTTATTGTGTGCACATTTTCTTGGAAAAATCTCCTTTCGATGACTGGATTTATTCACGTAATGAAGTTTCTGCATTTGGTTCAAGCGCCTGGAAATGTTGACAAGTTACCCCTCATTTTTCTCCAATCTTTTTTAGCATACTCTGCATAACCGTCTCCTTTTCATCCAAAGTCTTCTTTATCGGCTCAATGCTCATGATCTTTGCGTGCCACTTCTCGACGTTGGGGTATGTGCCTGGCTTAATTTCTGGGAACTGGAATCCCGGCACACCTGTGTATCCAGGCCCATTGAACGGCTGTAGACAATCATTTGTTAAGTGGAAAGAAGCGAGAGAAAAAGACGAGACAGACGATTATGTTCCAATGCAGAAAGGCGAGGTCAGCGATTGTGAACCTGCCTCCCACGAGCCAACTTTCTCTCGACTTGGATAGGATGTCTTCTAGCACCCCGAGCACTCTGTGGATCTCGGCAATGTACCTCTCAATCGCAGAAGGGATCTGCTCCGAATGCCATTTTCCAAAGTGCACCCACTGACCGAAGCTTTATCCCACTGAGTTATTAGCCCAGATGAGGCAAGCAATAGACAGTACATACTAAGGTCCTTGACCGCTTGCTGTGACCTCCATCAATATTTCTCATGGAAGTTCTCGAAAGCTTACCCTGGAAAAAGAGATACTGCAGCTGGAGTATTTTCTCCTCTTCCGTTTTAGCCGATATCTTTCTATCAGTGTCATATCTGAAAGGGATGTCAGAGCAGTGTCCCGATGACCCAGAACCTTCCTGCCTACCTGTCAACGAGATAGAGCAAGATGGCATTAGATTCCCAGAGCGTAAAATTGTTGTTCTTGTGGTCCACAATAGCCCTAAAGCGTCATTGCGTTATTTCCTTATCTCTGGTTTAGGACAACTGATGCAGCTTACGGTACGCGACCATTTGGATTAAGCTTAGCAGAACAAGTCGTCAGCTTGCTAAATGAGATTCCAATACCCTTGATTCACCTTTGTGTATTCTGGCTGCTTCTGCTCCCCTGTTTGAGGCGAGTCAACAAGTGACGAGAAGACCAGGTAGGATAGACAAAGGAGGCGCGCGTACCTGCTAGGGTATTTAACATCTTGTGCTCATATTTTACGCCTAACAACTCTAGTGCAGCCGCGACTTTCCAAGGCTGGCACGGTTCCCCTGTCGATCATTTCGTTCATTCAGAAAGAAAAGACTACTGACATTTACGGAAATGGAGCCGTAGAGAGTGATATCGGGCTGAGACATTGTCGCTTTGAGGTCTGAAACTTGAAAAATGTTGCACACTCTTGTTTTCTCAGTCTTCTTAGCCTTCTTGTTGAGAGCTAGGGAGTTCGATCACTGCTCTTTTATAGCTACCACATCAAAGCTTCTGAACGGCTGTCATTGCGTGCCCTTCTGTCGATATTGTACCTGGCATAGCTGTCTCTGTGTGCGCAACGGAGAGATGGAACTTAGACCCCCTGTTCGTCACAAGTATGAGTAGTAAGTTTGTAAGCGATGTATTGGGATTGTCATGTTACGATGTCAGCTTCCGACACCTGGTAGGGACTGGGCTGAACGGTGTCACGAGTATGAGTAAATGGTTTGTAAGCTCTATCCTGGTATGACGGTCAGCTTGTGCCATTTGTCAGGAGAGACTCTCCAATGAGAGAAAGCGTACTGACACTAGGGTCCGAAGCTGAGAGAGCCCCGTCATCGTCGCCGTCAACCCCTTGACGCCCGTGTCATGCCGGTCAGGAGGGAATCAGAATCCTCTGCACTCATTCCTCCCAGGTTAGAGTTGTTCATGCAGCACATTGAGCTCTCACGGTGAATCAAGAAACATCAAATAATATTCTTGGATCAACATTGCCTATATGATACGTTAAAAACATAACTACCGTCCCACCCTCTTCGTGCACAGTTGACAACATGGCACTGACTGCAAGCGTGTACTAATGCAATACAACAGAAACCGAAATCCGAAATTAGTTAATCTGCACCTCAACGTCCTCTTCCTCTGCCACGCCAACCTGGCGGCCGGTAGCCTGAATGGAACCCTGAGGGACCTCGTGGTACTCCTAACCCTCATGGATCAATAACTGATAACTTTCACAAAAAAACGCATGCGTACCATCGAAACGGCCCCTATAATCCGTATCTCTATCTCTATCTCTCTCTCGGTCCTCTCGAGGGCCCGTGGGTACACCAGCAGGTAGTCTTGATGTTCCAGGTGGTGGTGAGACTTGCTCTCGAAGGGCTCGAGGAGCTCGAGGGAGGTCTGGATCCCATCCCCTAGGTCCAGCAAGGTGGGGCAGCACCTCTCCCAAACCTCCCTTGATTTGGAGAGCCGTAGTTTCTTGGTCCCTTGGGCAGATTCTCCATATCCTGACTGAGAGACCTGGGAGGGTTGAATGAAGGCGAGTTGGGGAGAGAGCCTGCGTTTATATTAGGGGAAGCAAAAGGAAGAGATCTCCTTGAAAAGCTTGAATCTCCAGGCTTTTGAGATAATGGATTGTTGAAGGATGGACGACTC
>MU271480.1:13262-55885 GCA_021432655.1 Atractiella rhizophila
CTCTAAAACTCAGCTCCGACACATCTCCTTCTCTTCGGGCTTCCTTGGCTTGCTTCCCCTCTTTTTGCCCAACATTCCAGGTCACTGCAACGCACCAGAACGAGGGCGGGCTGGATTGGGATTCAGCCCGTCTCCGCTTGCCCAGTTTGGTGATCGAGCCCCATCCCACGCACGCGTATTGACATCACGAAATCAAATGAGTTCCCTTCGATTGGGTGCTGGACAGCATCACTGTGATCCACAGGCCATTCAGTGGCTGAGGCAAACGAAGGTCAAAATCTGGGGCAGCAAACAGGAAGCGATATGATATCGATTGAGTGACCTGAAAGATCGTCGTGCAAATCACCACAGACGTCAATCAATCCCATACCATAAATACCCTGAGCAAGTCTTCCCGTCGACTTCAAACTTTCCCAGTTTCTTCTTCCCTTTCTCTTCGAGCGCCAAAAGCTCGCCCATCCACAGCGACATCCCCAAGACATCCATCAGCATAGCGACAGGCAAACCGAAAAAAGCGACACACGGAACCAGACAAAATTTCGGCCGAACGCCGCTTGCCAGACAAAACAACGAAAAACGACGCACCTCTCTACTTAACCCAGCCCAACTCCCGCTTCCCTTCCGCCTCCCTACGCCACTCTGTCACCTCCATATTCTACTTGCCAAACCTCTTTCCCAACCTCTTTACTCCATCAACCCCAACAAAGCAGAACGCCGGTCCGTTAGCCCGCCAAGGGAAATCACACATCATCATCAGCATCTTTAGGAGGATAGGAGGGCAGCGTCGTGCAGGAAGATAGAGAGGCGGTTATATAGTGTGTTTTTTTTGTCTTCCTCGTGAAGTCGATGGGCAAGAGCGGAGGATCCTTGGACCGCGGAGCATCAGACTTCTTTTCTTTTTTCTATTTCATGTTGCTTTTTAATCGAGGTATGGATTGATACGATACGATTATTATTCCTTAGGGCTCTTGTCCTATTCTACCGATAAGCATTCCACGCAGATTGTGGCGTGGGCAGCAATCAGCCGGAGGATGAGGATGCGGAGCTAACCGCATGTGATTGTTGTTTTCACGCTCCTTTCACATCCATAAGAGAGAACTTCCTCCTTCTATGTCTGCTTTTGCACTTCTCTCTTTGCTTTTGTTGGTGGTGTTCCTTTTGTGGCGAAGAAAGGCAGAGAGAACAGTATTACGGATGTGGGAGTTGACTGGGACAGAGGACGGTTCATGAGACATATAGTGCGGTATCCACGTTTCTTTTTGGATTCAAGAGTTCGTTAAAGAGTAGTGTTATTGTTCCCCATCGAGCAAATTAACGCTTGCCTCTTTCAAATTCGAGCTGTGTTGGGTTCGGCGAAAGAGGGGAGGAGCATCAACTGCAGATGTATGGACCGAAACCAGGGGAAAAGGGAGGGAAATCCGCAGCGGAACAGAACTCCCTCTTGTCTGTTTTCTGTACTACAGATGCTGTGGATGTTTTCAGCCGTGATCATAACCCATTCTAGCATCGTAAAGCTGAGTTCCAGATGCCGAGGCATGAAATGTCTTCATTGTTTAGCCGAGAACGGGATAGACGTCAGGAAGGTGGGGTATTGTGTGCCAGCCATTCCTGCACGTCTTATCCTTCCTCCTTTGACTGGCTGGACTACTACATGGGGTAGAAGACCAAGTTACACTTCTGGATCCTTCCGTCGCAAGGATTCAGTGTGGAGGATGCGGGAGTGATTATTCGGCCTTCTTCCCCCAAGGATTTTAGTTTCTTGTTACGAGGAGATAAAGATCATGCTTAAAGTTGCATTTCGCCTTCAGCCATGATCTTCACTCTGTCGATATAACCCAGTTTTTATATTCTGCATTGTGGATGCGAAGTTCAAGGTTTTAACTCCCGTGACTCCCCGCTGGCCCTGTTGCTGCCACATCTTACTGCGGGTATAAAGATCTCCCTGCTGACTCCGCTCTGTTCCAGCCCCTCACATAGCATGTCAAGTCGAACTCGAACTCAAACTCAACTGCCACCGTCACCTCCTCATATCGTCGCCTCTCGCCCAATCCGCTCTCCCCTTAGACCCATCAATCCACCACCCAACAATCCCCGTTACGCTGCTCCTCGCAGTGTTATCCAGTCTGTTCAACAGATCGAGCGACCCGGTTCAACTCCACCTCGAACCATGAAAGCAGACTATCGTTCCCTCGGCTCAGTAGCGAAGAGTGACGGTCGTCCAGGCAGCTCTGACGGCTACTTTGCGGTTGGAAATACCATCAATCGCACCTCTTCTCCTCTCAAACGAGCGATCGGTGAATCTGCAGACGAAGGCTCTGGACGCTCCAAGCGGGCGAACAGTCCTCACTTCTCCTCGTTCTATGGCGGTCATGGCCAAAGCGTCCCTTACGTCGATCAACCCAACTTGATCCGAACCTCCAGGCCACAACAAGTCAGCGGCAGCCACGCCCATGCTCCCCTCTACCCAAGCGGATTGGGATACGGATACGGAGGCGAAGGTTACAGGCGGTCGTCTTCTGCCGTGTCGCCCCACCTGCACCGAAACAAGTCCGGACATTCATCCAGGAAGGAGCAGCAGGAGAGGGAGCGGACCAATAAGGAGAGAAGGGATACGAATGATAGTGAGAGCGACGACGACTTCGGGGACTTCAGAACGTTGAATGTTTGGAGGAAGCCGAGCGCGAATAAGAAGTGGCAGTATCAACTGGATAGCGATGAAGAAGGAGACTACGAGGAAGAAGAAGGAGACGAAACTGTGTCGTACGACAATATGACGCGAACAAAGACGCTTCCTGTCGTGCCGCAGGCCAAAAAACCTCTGACGCCACAAAAGAAGTCGAGATCTTCACCAATCGTCTCTGCCTCATCGGTTGCCATCTCTGCGAAGATGACAGAAATCAAAGCTCCCGGGGTTCCTTCGACAGGTATCGCAAACAAGCTATCTGCTTCACCAAGCAGGCGTTCCTCTAGTGCTCACGGAAGGTCTTTGTCCTTTCACTCCATGAACGCGGCGATTGCCCTTGGGGGGACTGGCACGGATGCGAAGACGAGTGACTTCGCCGTCGAGTGTCAATTTAGCGTGGAGGAGAGGGGAAGGAGCAGGGATGCCTTGCGCAGGCTTGCTCAGGGTGCTGTGTCCGGTAGTGACAGCGAGGCGAGTTATGCCCTTCTACAGTCGCCAACTTTTCTGACAAAGCAATGATAGCCTACTTTTCTGGTTACGCCTCCTAGACCTTCGCAATCCCCAATGCGGATGTCCCGTGAAATTCAACTGCGCGTTCCCATCCCGTCCAGCATCACGGCAACCTCCTCCTATTCCTCCCCTCCACTCACTCCTCCGCACTCCAGTCCCGGCAGCTACTTCGCTTCTCGCACACATCTCACCAAGCGACATTCTCCTGATAGCGACAGACCCTCCCTTCATAGTTACACGAGCTTCGAGCACGATTTCAACATGAAGCCTCCCTCCAGCCCTTCCCTCGAGGAAGCGGATAAGAAGAAAGGTTGGTGGGGGAGATGAGGTTTGAACAACAACTCATAGAAGTCAGTTTTTTTACATTTTGGGCTCCTGGTTTAATTCGGCTTCACAATTGTCAAAGTGTTTTCGATTAGAAAAAAAGGTTTTTGTTTCATTACCACAAAACAAGTCGTGTTGTTCTCATAGATACCTCACCTCATTTAATCCTTCACTCTTCACGAAGGAACTCACTCTCTCTGCTCAATCACGTCAGACAGAGGCTCCTCTTGGAGTGCATTCTGTGTCTTCTTCCCTTACCTTGGGTTGTCATTAACATACGTACTGGAAAGTTCTCGTCCGTTTGGGTTCAGAATGCGCTTTCTACTTTCTTCTCTCAACGAGCATTTCTTTCGATTTTCAGAACATCATTCCAGCGCATCAAGTCAGCAGTGGTTGTTCTTTCTGTCACCCACCAATCTCTCCTAATGCCTCCAAGGTACATAACCTACCATATGCCCTTCCTTTCCGCTTTCCTTTCCATTTCAAAGTTCCACAACAGATCTCCATTACAAATTTTCTTCGACGTTAGCTCCAGATATGTGATGGACTACTCTTTGCATTTATTCTGCGATTTAACATGGGGATACCCTTCTACTGCTACATTCTAACCATTCTTTTCTGCCTCATTTCGTTCTTTACCTTCCTTGCAATAGTTTTAACGAGTCGTCTTCACATTTCTCAGGCGACGTTCTGCCCTTCCTCTTCCCTTCATCGTTCCTTCAAAATGTTACTTTCAGATGCAATGGGATTCTGGTTTCTCTCAGTTCCTCTGGGAACAGCGAAGTTGCCGTTATCAATCAGGGAACACCAATCGATCAACGGTGGAACAACATCTGGCTGACAGCTGGACGCCATCTCTCTTCCTGCTTTCACCTGCGTCCGACTGTTTGACTGGTTCGATGTTGGAAAGTGTGCTTCTCTCCACATCCTCAGGCACCACAACCTGACGAATTGAGATAGTGCGTACATCGGCGAAGGTGATCCGGGTACCCAAGAGGTTACCGCTTACAGAGCTGCATTCGTGCAGTGCGGAACGCGTTTGAACCTTTATTTGCACCATTCGAAGCCGAAGCCAACCCAGAGCACTGAGACAAGCACTTCCCGCACCCTGTGACCCCTCAGCGCAGCATGTATCGTGATGGGGAAGAACGAGTCGTGGACGGTTGACGGTCCTCCTTCCGCCGGGGCTTGCTGTGTGTGTCCACATGGACCTGCTTCCCCATTTGTGGTAGCCACAGCCATAAAAGGCGCTGAGGTGGAGAAGGAACCAGCAGCGTCCCTTGATCTCCTTCTGCTGCCTTGAGGTCGCTGGCTCCGTGACTACTGTTCTTTAAGCGTCATGAAGTTTTCCTCGGTTGCGTCTATCGTCCTGTTCACGGTTCTGGCTCAAGCCGCTCCTCTTATTTCAAGAGCAGTTCTTACACCCAGTAAGGATCCTTTCTATAAGGCGCCAGCCGGTTTCGCGAATGAGCCACTGGGAACCATTTTGGCCTCGCGAGAGGTTGACGTGGGGCTGCTGGGCCTACCTTCCGCGACACAAGCGTACCAGCTGCTCTATCGCACAGAGTCGCAAAACGGAACAGCCATGGTTCGCCAATATCTCTCTCCTTCAACATCGCGCTGAAGAGAAATACAGGCGACGGTGACGACAATTTTCGTTCCTGCTCAACCCGCAGCTGGCGCCGCCAAACTGTTGGCCTTCAATACTGCCGAAGATTCCACGGGAAGCATTTGTGCACCGAGGTGAGAGGTCTCGATCTTCGCGAGCATGACTGACATTGCTTCAGTTATGCATATCAAACTGGCTCGACTCAGATCTCTATCATAGTGACCTTCGAGTATTTGATACTCCAAGGTTTCTTGAACCAAGGCTGGTCAGTGCTTACTGCTTTATGTTGAACCTACTAAACTTCGCCTAGGTACGTGGTGAGCCCAGGTATCCGATCGAGTCTTCAGGCTGAGACCACCAACTAACAACCTGAGGGACAGACTATGAAGGCCCCAATTCCGCATTCGGGGCGGGAAGGCTTGCAGGAAAAGGTGTTCTTGGTGCGTATATTGGTCCCGCAGTTGCGAACTCAATGTAACTGCTCATCTGGTTTAGACTCGATTCGCGCAACGTTGAATTACAAGCCTCTTGGATTCTCAGCGGATACACAGATTGGAATCGCAGGTTACTCTGGGTTCGTATTACTTTCTGCCGCGTGTAAATGTCTCTGAAACTCAGTGATATCTACAGCGGAGCTATTGCAAGTGGATGGGCAGGAGCTCTCCAGCCCACAGTTAGACTTCGGCTTCTCTATCTCTGCACTCCACTAACTGAAAACGTATAGTACGCCCCGGAATTGAACATTGTTGGTATTACCCAAGGTGAGTTTTTTGCCCACCTATTCAGGATAAGGGTTGACGGGAAGCAGGGGGAACCCCTGCAAATATCTCGTGCGTAATCATAACTCCTTTCATGAGCCGATGACTGAGAACATCTCAGTGGCACGCTGCAGTACTTGGATGGCACGCTTTTTGCTGGTTCGTTTGTCGTCTTCGGCCTCACCATCCTCTCACAAATAACGACAGGCTTCGGCGTTGGTGGTATAACTGGCTTGAGCAACTCTTATGCCTGTTTGTCCAAACCCACAAATTTCTTAACCCTGACACAAAGATGTCAGCTATCAACACTCTGTTGAACAGTATTGGCACCATCCTAGGCAAAGCGGCTTTTGCTTTGTCGAATGCACAATGTGCTATTGGCAACCTGGCTTCCTTTGCCTTTCAAACAGTGCAATCAAAATTGTACACCTCTGCAGGTTTGTATTAGCCAGATTGACATTATCAATGAGGCTGACAACCGTGCAGGCGCCAACCTTCTGTACCTTCCCGCCGTCCAAGTGAGCTGCTTACTTTTTGATTGTGCAAGGCTAAATGTCATGCCAGGCTGTTACGAAGGTTCATTCATTTTTAAGTGATGTTCGACCAACTCAGAATCCTTTAGGAAAATACCCTAGGAGTCAACTCTGCAGAGACTCCCGGCGCACCAACTTACGTTTATCATGCACTATACGACGAAATGTGAGTATCTGGGGTGACGGTAACAATTTCTGACTTTGCGCCTTGTAGCATTCCTGTTGGAGATACAGATACCATGGTGAATGCGTACTGTTCTAACGGAGGCAACATTATCTATGAGGTTCGTCTCTGCATCAGCATTCCTCCTCCTGCTAACGAAACAAAACAGAAAAACATCGGTATTTTATACCCTTGTAATCGACTTAATGTCTGATGAAGTGCCTAGGACTGGCCGAACACGCCACTCTAGAAATTCTAAGCATCGGTATATTTTCCCTTTTATCTCAGCCGTCATATGTCAACCAATCACCATAGGTCGGGTCACGAATTTCTTTATTGACAGATTCGCTGGGAAGGCCATTGCTGCAGGATGTACCAGGCGTAAGTGCTTTGCGTTAGCGCGATGGGTCGGTGGATCACCGATTGTGATTTATAGGCAATATCACGACGGCTGAAATGCTCGCAGACCCTCAGGTTGCAGGGACGGGAATGCAGGCTGTTTGGAGTCAGCTGCTTGGATTTGTGGGCAAGGAGCTCTAATTATTCTCTAACAAAGTGAGGATCCAAGTTTGTCGTTGAATTTAGCAAGTAAACACACGGGTTTGGGCAGATCACGATAACGACCAGAAGAACCGGACGACGACGAGCTCAGAGAGCTTATGGAGGAGAGTCAAAGATGGCTCTCATTTGCGCCAAAGTGCACATCAAATTCGTGTAATATCTTGAGGAACTCGTGCAAGCAAAATGTATCTGCTATTCAGTCAATAAGTTCACAAGTCACCTCGATGAAGATAAACTAATCCCAATGGTACAGTTGGCTATAGTCATGATGTTGATGTTCAAACCAGGAAAGCAGCCAAGAAGCTATCTTCAAACTTTAAAAGAACGCCCGCAGCGGTGATCCGGCCAAGAGGTTGCCGCCGAGCCACCACTCGCGAAGGTGCAGAACGCGTTTGAAGCTTCATTTCGAAGCCGAAGCAAAGCCAAACCAGAATCTTCGCGCACCGTGTGACCACTCATCGCAGCATGGGGAGAACGAGGTGTCGACGGTTGACGGTCCTCCTGCCGCCGGGGCTTGTTGTCTCCATCCACATGGAAGCTCCTCCCACAACAAGCCAGCCATAAAAGGCATGGGTGGAGAAGGAACTAGTAGCGTCCCCTCGCTGTTCTTCTGCTCACTCGAAGTGGCTGGGTCCGTGACTGCTATTTTTTGAGCGTCATGAAGTTTTCCGCTTTATCGTCCATCGCTCTACTCACGGCTCTCTGTCAAGCCGCTCCTCTTGTTTCAAGAGCAGTTCTCACACCCAGCAAGGATCCCTTCTACAAAGCGCCAGCCGGTTTCGCGAATGAGCCACTTGGGACCATTTTGGCGTCGCGAGAGGTGGACGTAGGGCTGCTGGGTCTACCTTCCGCGACACAAGCGTACCAGCTGCTGTACCGCACTGAGTCGCATAACGGGACGGCCATGGTTCACCATTTATCTTCCTGTCCGAGTACGGCACTGAAAAGGAATGCAGGCGACAGTGACAACAATTTTTGTTCCTGCTCAACCCGCAGCTGGCGCTCCCAAACTGTTGGCTTTCAATACCGCTGAGGATTCGACGGGAAGCATTTGTGCACCAAGGTGAGAGATTTCAATCTCTCGAGAGTATTAACTGACTATTGCCTCAGTTACGCATACCAAACTGGCTCGGCGCAGATTTCTCTCATAGTGACGTTCGAGTATCTGATACTCCAAGGTTTCTTGAACCAAGGCTGGTCAGTACTTGCCGTTTCTTATTGATCATGTTCTAAACTTTGTGTAGGTATGTTGTGAGCCCAGGTATCCATTTCAGTTTTTACGGTGAGTCTACCAACTAACGACCTGGGCAACAGACTACGAAGGACCCACCCGCAGCGGTTATCCGGCCAAGAGGTTGCCGCCGAGCCACCACTCGCGAAGGTGCAGAACGCGTTTGAAGCTTCATTTCGAAGCCGAAGCAAAGCCAAACCAGAATCTTCGCGCACCGTGTGACCACTCATCGCAGCATGGGGAGAACGAGGTGTCGACGGTTGACGGTCCTCCTGCCGCCGGGGCTTGTTGTCTCCATCCACATGGAAGTTCCTTCCACAACAAGCCAGCCATAAAAGGCATGGGTGGAGAAGGAACTAGTAGCGTCCCCTCGCTGTTCTTCTGCTCACTCGAACTGACTGGGTCCGTGACTGCTATTTTTTGAGCGTCATGAAGTTTTCCGCTTTATCGTCCATCGCTCTACTCACGGCTCTCTGTCAAGCCGCTCCTCTTGTTTCAAGAGCAGTTCTCACACCCAGCAAGGATCCCTTCTACAAAGCGCCAGCTGGTTTCGCGAATGAGCCACTTGGGACCATTTTGGCGTCGCGAGAGGTGGATGTAGGGCTGCTGGGTCTACCTTCCGCGACACAAGCGTACCAGCTGCTGTACCGCACTGAGTCGCATAACGGGACGGCCATGGTTCACCATTTATCTTCCTGTCCGAGTAGAGCACTGAAAAGGAATGCAGGCGACAGTGACAACAATTTTTGTTCCTGCTCAACCCGCAGCTGGCGCTCCCAAACTGTTGGCTTTCAATACCGCTGAGGATTCGACGGGAAGCATTTGTGCACCAAGGTGAGAGATTTCAATCTCTCGAGAGTATTAACTGACTATTGCCTCAGTTACGCATACCAAACTGGCTCGGCGCAGATTTCTCTCATAGTGACGTTCGAGTATCTGATACTCCAAGGTTTCTTGAACCAAGGCTGGTCAGTACTTGCCGTTTCTTATTGATCATGTTCTAAACTTTGTGTAGGTATGTTGTGAGCCCAGGTATCCATTTCAGTTTTCACGGTGAGTCTACCAACTAACGACCTGGGCAACAGACTACGAAGGACCCAATTCTGCATTTGGGGCGGGAAGACTTGCAGGAAAGGGTGTTCTTGGTGCGCGTACTATCCACGACGTAGTGAAGCCATTTTAACTGCTGATTTGGTTTAGACTCAATTCGTGCGACGTTGAACTACAAGCCTCTTGGATTGTCAGCGGAGACACAGATAGGAATCGCGGGCTATTCCGGGTTAGCATTTCTTTCTTCTCCCTAACAATATCTTTGAAGCTGACCGTATTATAGGGGAGCTATTGCAAGTGGATGGGCGGGAGCGCTCCAGCCCACCGTTAGTCTAGCCTTGCTTATTTTTACAATCAGCTGATACAGAACCAGTACGCTCCGGAACTGAATGTCGTTGGAATTACCCAAGGTGAGCGCTTTGTCCAATGTGCAGGAAAAAATTTGACCTAGAGCAGGTGGAACTCCCGCAAACATCTCGTACGGTTTCAGTTTCCCCCCTCCCTTAGTCAACTCATGAACCCCGGACATCATAGCGGCACACTGGAGTACTTAGACGGCACACTTTTTGCTGGTACAATTTTTGTTATAGCTCCAACCTCCACTGACGTTCTGGAAGGTTTCGGTGTAGGTGGTATTACCGGCTTGAGCAACTCTTACGCCTGTCCGTCCCTTTACGCAAGTTATTTGGACCTCACGTAGCGTACCAAACTAGCCATCAACTCTCTCTTGAATAGCATCGGCACCATTTGGGGCAAAGCAGCTTTCGCTCTCTCGAACGCCCAATGTGCTATTGGCAACTTAGCTGCCTTTGCCTTTCAAACAGTGCAATCAAGGCTGTACACCTCCGCAGGTTTGACGCCTCAAATTTGAAAATGCCGCAAGCTAAAGATGCTACAGGTGCCAACCTTCTATATCTCCCCACCGTCCAAGTAAGTCTTCCATTTTCTTGAGAAGACAAGACCTGAAAGATCAATCCAGGCTGTTACGAAGGTTCATATGGTTTTAATTCATAATTAAACTACTGAGTGAACTTGCAGGAAAATACTCTGGGAGTGAATGCTGCAGAGACTCCCGGTGCGCCAACTTACGTTTACCATGCGCTCTACGATGAGATGTGAGCATCCTAACATTGTGATAATAACGTTCTGATTGCCGGACAGCATACCCGTTGGTGATACCGATACCATGGTGAACGCATATTGTTCTAACGGAGGCAACATTATTTACGAGGTTTGCCTCCTCGAAAGTATTCCTCCTATAACTAATCTAAGCGAACTAGAAAAACATCGGTAGCGCTATGTCCTTGTAAATTGGCTGCGGTTCTGACAGCGCAACTAGGACTGAGCGAACACGCTAGCCTAGAAATTTTAAGCATCGGTACAATCCTTTATTTCAAAAGCTCATAATGCTAACTAGATTCCAGGTCGTGTCACGAACTTCTTCATTGATAGGTTCGCCGGAAAGGCTATTTCTGCAGGATGTACCCGACGTAAATGCTCGACCTCTGCCAGTCACCAGGACTAATGCGAAGTGTAGGCAACATCACAACAACTGAATTGCTCACAAACCCACAAGTTGAAGGGACGGGAATGGAGTCAGTTTGGAATCAGTTGCTTGGCTTTATGGGCCAGGAGGTTGGGGATAAATCTGAGGGAAATGACAGGTAAATTCCTCTTACTACGCTCTATGTCAAAGTCACTGATCTGTTGCAGGATTTGGAAAGAGAACACAAGGGAAGCGTCGACAGAATACAATTCTACGACGACGACGATGAGGACACGATGGTAACGAGTGATGAGCCGATTCAGCGCTTATGCAGGGGAAGGAGAAGGAAAGGCGTCTCATTTTCATGAAGTGCCAATCAATATCAATATGGAGTACGTGCAAGCGCGTTGTCACCTTGTATCTTTGAAATTACAAGTGTTGTGAGTGAACTTGAAAAGTCGCTACTATCACGCTACCTATTAGTGTTCCGACACCGTCCTATCCATATCCATCACTCTGAGTCGACTCGTAATGTCTCGTGGGTCAGGACGATGCCACTAGTTCAAATTCGACTAGTCCGCACATTCAAGCTTCAGGTCATCATCCTGATGACTTATGGTACTATTCCAGCCTTTAAGCGCCTTCAAGTTCTCCAACTGCAACATCATGATCACATCCCTAGTGGCAATTGATGCGGGACCACGAGTGCTCAAATGTTCACCTATGGCTTCTTCAAGCTATTCATTCAACACTCCTCTGAGGCGGATAAATGACCAATTTTGCCGAACCACATTTTGGATGATATGATAGAGAAAGTGAAATTGGTATCTCTTGGTCAGTGTTTCTCTTTCTCCTCACCAGATGGACCATGCTAGTGCCAGACCAAAATCCGAAGGTAACAGACATAAAAGCCGTCCTGCATTGGCTGTTCTCCCAGCTGCCAGAGTAACAGTATGTGGATCACAATCCTCTTCAGCTTACTGCCGTTCGTCACCCCCTTTCCATTCTCTGGAAATAGGAAGCATAGTCCCACACTCAAGGGAGCCGCCCCTCAAGGCTTGTTGGTCGGGGCAGCTCTCAATACGTCCTATCTACGCAATCCCTCTCTGCCAGAATATGCTAAAGTAGCTGGAGCTCAATTCTCCATTTTTACCCCGGAGGTGCGCGGCTTCTCCCTTTGCGTGGAAAATAATAGAAATCTGGGACGGATAGAATGCCATGAAGTGGGAGACAATTGAACCTCAACCTGGAGTTTTTAATTTCACTCCTTGCGATCAGATTGTAGAGTAAGGATTCCAAACCTTTGTTCTCATGTTCATATATAATATCATCGGCTGACCGACGCAATAGTTTTGCAGTGAATATTGGAGCAAAGGTCCATGGTCTGTACACCATTGTTGTTAACCCGTTTTGAGCTCCTCACGACATCGAGAAGGACACACATTTATCTGGCAAAATCAAAGGGCCCCATGGGTCAACGAATCACTTTCCTCTTCGGAGCTTGACAAAGCCCTGAGAAACCACATTTTCAAAATCATGGATCGTTATAAGGCCTGTTTCCGTCTTGCCGATGCTGCCTCGTCCTAACGCTGAACACAGGGTAGGGTGCAAGCATACGACATTATTGTAGGCTTGTCCTCGTCGTTTTATGAACTCCAATAGATGATATATGATTTAGAACGAGCAAATTGCAGACAATGGAACCCTTAAAGACACCATTTGGTCAAGAGCTTTCGGTTACGACTTATTCGAGAAGGGTTTAAGATACGCAAGGTGTGCTGCTCATGTCTCCGGATTGCAAACTAGCTGAGATCCAGAATAGGGCTGCAGATCCGAAGGCAAAGCTCTTGTCCGTTGAGTTTTTGTGGGAATTTTGTCTCAGCACTGACGTAGAAGATGCGAAGCATTAACGACTGTGAGATAGTCGCCTTTTCCCAATTAAACTAAGAAGGGAAGCAGATAACATTGAAGGAATCAATAACAAATCTGACGCACTGTATGCTCTAGCAAAACAGTTACTTACCAAACGTTAGTCCTTTCTTCCATGTATTGGTTCTGATGAATGAAAACACCATCGCAGGTGTCCCCCTGGATGGAGTAGGCTTCCAAGCCCACTTCACACTAGGTTCCATCCCACCGACATTGAAAGAAAACTTGCGTCGATTCTCCGACTTGGGTTTACAAGTTGCGATTACGGAACTTGATATTCGACAGCCGCTGAATGCTACCAACCCCGAGTTGCACTATCAAGAATACAAACAAGTTGTACAAGCCTGCCCGCAGTGTGTTAGCATCACCAAGTGGGGAGTATGGGACGCAGGGAGTTGGATACCTGGTTTCTTTCCGGGTTACGGAAGCGCGTTGACCTATGACAAAGAGTTTAGGACGAAGAAGGCTTGGTATGGATTCAGGGACGGTTTAGCTTCATTATAGCTACCAAGTATGATCACGTGAAAATGCTCGTTGCGTTGCTTGCCAAGGGAAAGGAACGGTTTTGTGGCTTTGCTGAATACAGAATGAAGTTTGACATCCAGAATACGTCTGCGGCAATCGTGGCTTCTTCCTTGATCCTCATGTGGCCTTCTCTCCCTTGATAGGCTAAATGTAGGGAAAAGAATCCCTCTTCGATCCTCCATATTTCTCGACGTATGTCATTTCTTCACTCCGATGAATGAGGAGGGGAGGAGGGATAGTTCTCTCGTTTTTATATTAGTTGCTTTCGTTTCCGTTCGTTTCCATCTCTGGCTTCCATTCCTCAGTTTGGCTCTTACATTGGCCACATTTAGCGTCGTGATCAAGGACAATACATAGATTTATATCTCGACCAAACGGATGTGTGTCTCGTTATAGAACCCAAAAGAGGGCTTTACAGAAGGGCATGACTTCCTTCCGTCCTGCGAAGTTTGCTGGTTGTTTCAACATTGGAGAATTCGGGACAGTTCTACATCCTTTGGCGAATCTCACAACCTTGGCGCTATCCCTGCTCTGTGCTATCGCGAAAGCTAGACAGCGCACCCCAAGACTTTGGAATAGTTGAATACCCTCCAACCTGCCGGTTGACGAGTTGAAGCAACGAAGAAAGGCATCAATGCAAAGGACTGAATGATTGAGTTTAGAATGCTGCCAAAGTCCACCAAAAATATGCCAGCGATTTAAAAGACATTGTTACAGACTCCAATATGCCACCTGTGCGCCCTTCGTAGTATTTTCTAATGCATTATATCGACTTTGGGCTCTTCCAGAAGTCTCAGAAGAGGAAGTCCTCGACAGGTGAATGTGGAAGAAAATACGAAGGTCAGTCCCTGTTGTCCTCTGAAGCAGGTGCCTCCGCGTTGGAGATGTTGATCCAGACGCCACGAATCAACCAGGAAACGGAAGGGCAAAGTAGTCATCGAATCATCTGAAGAAGAAGATTGAAGATTTTTCATCATGAAGTGAGCACATTCATCGTAATTTTCGCAATATTTTGCTGTCGCGCGAAAGATTGTGGTTGATATTTGTCCTTTCAGGTAAATCCATTCCGTCCCACATTTAGCGAGTAACCAGAAATTATCATTTTGAGGCAAAAATAAAAAAATGCTGTCTACTTGTGTCGAATCAACTGTTGGTGCATCATGTTCTCCATATATGCCATTTGCGTTGCCCTAAGTTCATTGCCTTGTTTCGTATCAGCTAACCTAGGAAGTTGCGGATGAGGCTGAGCTTCGGTAGCTGAGGAAGGCTTGATACGAAATCTAGCACTCTCATTGTGCAACTATTGGAAGTCCCTGAAGGTGAAGTAAGAATTCCCTCCCATAGGACGCTGGCAGTTGGATACTCGATCTCTTTTCCGGCTTTTGGAGCGCCTTCACTTACGATGAAGAGTCCCGTAAGAAGGCTCGGGAGCCTGTGTATTCAGGAACTATCAAGCTTCGTTGTAGGACCGCAGTTGACATGTTGCTTCAGCTTCAGGGTGTAAGTTGAAATGGGTTAGGTGGTACATTTCATCGTCATAGCTTCCAGGAAGCATCCCATCATCGAACAGTTACAATCATTCCGTTCCATCATTCATAACGTTACCAACCTTAAGGCACAAGTACCCACTAAGACGTCAGTCGCATGCAGTAATCTAGAGCAACCCATCAGGCTCTGACGGTACAAGGAAAGGAATTGAGACCCACCAGGATTGCCTGCAGGATTCAAAGCCCATTGTGGAAAGCTCGTGACCTTCCCTCCGGCTCCTCCAACAGCGAAAGAGTAAATGAAAATCATAACCTCAGTCCCGCCATCCAAAGCCGCCGAAACTAAACAACAATCAGTCCTGTCAGGAATGAGCAAGTATGGTAGTGTACCCAGGAAATTGTACTAGACCATATCGGTCAATGATGGTTCGAAGGGAAGTACGGAAAAATGTACTTTACGGAACCATCTTGGGTGATACTTCCTCAGCCAGAACTGGGATACTAAGCAGAGGAGGAAGGTAGTGAAGATTGAAGAGTTGATTCCTCCACTCAAATAACCGATACTTGCTGCCACCATGGGTGTAATGACGGTATTCGCACGGAGATGTGGGAACTTCTGATGGATGAGCCAGAATGGGACTGGAAGTGCGAGACCAATGAAGATTGAGAGGGGTATGATTCCATATCGGGAACTTGGCCTGCAGAACCTATTCATCCACAAAGATAAGGTGCCACAAGATCAAACATACGCGTAAAGGTGTTTTGCAAGTGCACCCCAGGAAACAGCGTTTGAATTGAAGCTTTGGACTCCAGCTCCGGACCATGTATTTGTTCCTTGGACCGAAAGAAGGATCTCACGATGCGAATCGACTACAGTCCTCATTATGACATAGTTCAAAAGTGCGCTGTAAGAGCAATAAGTAATACGTCTCTTCAGTAAGAAAAACTGACCCAATAACGGCTCCCAAGTTTTGCATGGTGAATGTTACTCGTGGGGGCAGTTTGGTATACTAAAACTAGATGAGAACCAATATTGTATGTTCGATGGAATTGCGTACTTGTCCCATCTTTAAATCTCTAGTCATAGACCGTCCTTGCTCTGTTGAGTTGTACGCATAAAGCGAGAAATACCTGTTTGGATAGTTCAGCGCAATCACACCTAACAGCGTCCTACGGACATGTTTGCAATCGGCTTTCCAGGCAAGATAGCAGCAGCAATCATTTGCGCCACCTTCGAGACAAGTTAGTTTGAGAAATGAAAAGCCGCAACTTGCTCACATCTTGTGTTCCAGGTACGAAGCAAAGGACTCCATAGAGAGTAGAAATGATAGGCAGGAAAATAGCGGCAAAGAGAACTGAAACAATCAATCCCCACCAAGGAAGTTGAGAATGTCCGGCTTTCCCAGTGCGAATTAGCCTCGACAAGAGGAAAGAAAGCTAGATGCGTACTATAACAGGTAGCAAATGCAATGGCGAGTGATGCAACAAATAAACCAACATACCACAAATAAGGAACCTGCATATGTTCACCCATGCGTTCTCGTTCACTAAGAAGTCAGTACTAACCTCCTTATACACCTTCATCTTCTCGTAATGCGCATCCTCAATTGTCCCACGCCTACTCTTTATAACGGCATCTTTGATATCCTTCCAGTACCATAAAATGAGATGGGTGACCGTTGCACCGAAGCTGAGGGAATTCCCAATGGCTGTGACCGTTTGAGTGGCTGAGAACCAGGGCAGACCGACTTCAGCTAGTTTAGCTTCATCAAGCTCGAACTTGTCCGTGAGAATTGTAGTTTGATCGAACACACTTCCTAATAATACATACCGTCATCAACCACATTCATGCATGCAGGCATTAGGACCCTTACCATTTTCAAGGAAGAGAAGCTGCGACAGGAACGGAAAGTTTTGCGCTTTCCTACACGCAGTTCGCTCTTTCAGTGCCGTCACTAATAGCCAGACAAAACGCACCAGACGTTGTTGGCATACACCGCGCAGAAGCTGATGATGCAGATTAACACTCCGACATAAAGTGAAAGCTGGGTTTGGATAGGCTGGAACACTGGACCAACGACAAACCATTATGTTTGCAGCTTCCGAAAGGAGATAGTGCCTACATGCTCCATACGCAGAGCCGCCCGACCCAACGTATTGCCAATCGAGACAAATGGCAAACAGCCCCAAACCTTCATTTCCGGCGGCGCCACCAAAGATCCTCGTGACCCATGGCGAATTCTGTCTTGCGAGACAAAAGATGGAGATCCCCGTCAAAGTTGGCGCGATGTATTCAGGAAACCATTCTGGACACGCTTCAGAGGTCTTGACGGGTGAAAACAGAAGGAAAGTTACCCCAGACAAGAGCGATGCAGAACAAAGACCAGAAGAACTTTAGCCTCTTCTTCTGTAGTATGCTGTCTGCTCCACGATGTAACACATCGAACATCTGGATCGTGGGCATGAGGTTGGGGAAGACCTGGTGGGTCGGATACACGAGGAAGGAACGATATATTCCTGCCAATCCATACCCAATGAGTTGAGAACCAAGTAAGGTAAAGATGGCGATGGCGACGTTTGGTTTGAAGTGATAAAATCTTCACGAGTAAGAACTGAGCTGGATATCGATAGGAAAGAGCAGGATCGACGCACAAGTCATCGGCTGCAAAGATGTTGATGGCCAACGCGCCATGAGTGGCAGCTGCAGCCATGCTATAAAACCATCAGACTCGCCCTTCCCTCAAGGTGGATGACACGAACATAAGAGTTGCGACGTGTTCTTTGATGTTGAACTTTCCCGGATTGAGCCACCTGAAAAAGGCAGTGTCGTTCGTTTGGAAAAGCTTCCCCTCAGGACCAGGGAGGAGATATTCAAGCCCTCTCCCCATGATATACGAAAACGTTTGAAGGAACAGTTGTGACTATTTCGATCCGATGCGGACACATTGGTTAAAGTTCTTTGAAAGGGAGTACGAAGGGGAACTAACCACATAGACGGTCTGGGGACGGAAAGCAAAGATTTGGGAGAGTACAGCGCCAAAGCAAGAGAGCCCAATGGCGATGAACCACATCCTGAACGTCCAAACTGGTGCGCTTGGGTCATCAGCTAGAGAGACGAGTCGGTAGCCCCAGTCCTCGCTGTACAGCCATTAGTAGAAAACCTATAGGGAGATTGAGGCAAAACGTGCGAGGTTTCTACTGCCCTCTCTTTGCCAGTTGAATCGAGGTCAATCTCTCGTACATCTACCAACATTTCCTAATCAAAATGGCAAAGAAAGGAGATGGACGGCTCGCGCACCTTCCCACACGTCTCCGAGAGCTGCGATATCCTCCAGATCCGCTCATTCATTAGCAAAGCTCAAAGGAAACAAGGAAGAGCACACCTGCTTGACAGAAACGATCCCACTGCCAATCCCGCTGCCCAACTCATCCTTCAAACTTGCTTTCTCATCGAACTTCTCGTCCATCCCGTCACTTTGGACAGAGAAAGTGCGTTCTGGCTTCTTCGGCTGGCTTTGGATAGTCTCAGCCATCCTCCTCAATGCTTTTTGGCCGCAGTTGTGAGATGCAAGTGGCGACGAGCAGAGGTCTACGAATAGCCTAGGGAAGCGAAGCAGATGGATTGTTGCGCTCTTTTATGACGGGACAGCGCTAGCAGACGTGGGGAAGCTTATCACACGGTCCTGTTCGTGTGTCGATCAGTGACCTGCGGGTATGCACCGACGACGAAGGCGAGTTATCAAATGCCAATCAACTGATGATATCCTTCGCAGATAAAAGATGAAAATAGCCTGGCCCAGGTGACAAGAGACATTGGAGATGGAGATATCACTGTCTTGGACAGAGCCGAGCTCCAGTGTGGAGCATCCGACTGGTAAGGTTGGAGAACGAAGGACAGGAAATAACGCAGGATACAGGAGCCTTGTAGAGCATTATTACTCTGAGCTCGGTATTGCAAGGCTGCGGCACTGGGTAGGTTTATCATAACCTGTGGCATTCTCAAAGGTGATGAAAACTGGAGAACGCTAAACTCTAAATGACTGCCTCATCCATTCGAGCGACGCAGCACCGTGGCGGATATAGTTATCCAGAAGATAGGCGATAAGCACATCGCGCGTCACGACTCGATTCGATAACAAGCAATTTGAAGAATCCCAGTTGGTGGTTGCTTTTACCTGTTTCCCATCACGTGAGTGCTGAAACTGACAACCAAAGAGGGACGAGGGAGAGGGGACTGGTGAGGAGATAAAGGATAAAGGGATATATCTCGATACAACTTCTCCGAAGCACCTTGTAACAAAGCTTTGTTGCTGGTTGCAACGTACGCAGACACTTGCAAAGGAGGGCACTAGCTGAATACTCTCGAGTGAGCGAGCCGAAAATGTTTAAATATGCAAAAAGCCGTCGCAGACTCACACTACACGCTGCATCGATGGTCGAGAACGAACGCGATTAGAAGAGCAACATCGACTGGGAGCACGATAGTGACCCCTACCGTGCACATATTCACATCTGTGGGCGATCACATGTACACATGTCTGTGACCCTCACGCCTCCCTCGACAGTTATTGCAAGTATCTCACAGAGGTGGCTACTTTCAGATTCTTAAAGATTGTCGTTGAAACTGGTTGAGCCGTGACCTGAACGTTGAGTGCCGTTTTGTGGTGTCATCATTAAATTGTTCTTTTGCAGTTATGTTCCTGAACGCGTGGACATTGAGTCGTGTGGAGTGAGGGGAAGGCGGGCTATAATAGGGGCACGCTGGCAGCTGTGATCTTTATGATTATGGTGCTGTCGTCAATACTGCTTCGAATAGATGCGCGAAAGCAATATGAACACATGAAGGTTCTGACTGTTGAGGGCAAAGAGGCGGGAGCTGGAGCTTGTCTGGCTGGAGTTGGGAAGGTACATCAACAACTCGGACGGGGGTGCTGCCAACAAAAGATCGCCCCGCCCAGAACATCACGCTTCTGTTGATTGCCGCAGGCATGCCTTTTGCAGCACGCGAGCAAACGTTTGTGCTCCGCCGAGCCATAAGAATGGTGGGGCAATTAACGTGGCTGCCGACTTTCGCTTCAAAGGATCAGCTTCGACAAAGCTCCTTTGTTCGAGTGATTGTCAATTTCGTCCAGCACTCCCATACCCTCCTTCGTTCGCGTTTTGCCAACTGCTCCCTCTCAAGTGTCGAGAAAGTCGAGAACCGCAAATAGGAGTCTCCTCGACGTCATAACTCAATCTGGCCAAACATGCTCTCCTCATTCCTTTCCCTCTCCTTCTTGGCTCTTTCAGCCCACTCAGCCCCCTCCCCTTTCACGCGTCGCGCAACCGCTCCATCTCAGGACCCATTCTACATTCCTCCAGCGGGCTTCGAGTCTGCAGCTCCTGGTACCGTCTTCGCAAGTCGGTCGGTTGACGTCTCTTCTTTCGGCTTCAAGGAGACTGTTCAGGCCTGGCAGTTGCTTTATAGGACAGAGTCACAGAATGGGACTGCCATGGTTTGTTTCCTCGGGGCATTGAGCCGCCTGTTTTGCGGACGTGGATGGACTGATGAGGTTGGGAAAGGCAACTGTCACGACTGTGTTCCGTCCTCCTCCGGTCAATTCGCATGATCCATATCACCTTCTAGCATGGAACATTCCTGAAGATGCTAGTTCCTTCGACTGCAGTCCTTCGTACCTGTTCAACCAAGGAGAGACAGGATTGGGCGATAGCTCCACGACTGAACTATCCGCTTTCCTCTCTCAAGGTTCGTCCCTTTGTCCTTTACGTTCCTATGTACTCTGCTGACAGTAACGTGAAGGGTGGATTGTGACAGCACCAGACTATGAAGGACCAAGCTCTGCGTTTGGGGCTGGAAGAATAGCAGGGAAAGGAGTTTTGGATGCTGTACGAGCGACCTTGGGCTTCCGAGGGATGAGTTTGACCAAGTTCAGCAAAGTCGGCATTACTGGTTATTCTGGGTTGGTCTCTTGCCTTTCAGCCAACCTTTCAGATTCTCACAAGATGCGTAGTGGTGCGATTGCAGCTGGGTGGACAGCAGCGTTACAGCCTACAGTGCGTTGGATTACTTTCTTGGGATATTGCGATCGCTTAGATCCGTCTATAGTACGCACCAGAACTCAACATCGTCGCCGTTGCCCAAGGCGGCACCCCAGCAAATTCGACTGGTACCTCGGTATACCTGGATGGAACGCTTTATGCAGGTTCGTCTTTTCTTGATAAATCGAATAGGAGCTGAATTCATCGACACTCAAGGCTTCGCTGTTGGCGGCATCGCCGGTTTCACCAACTCGTACAAAAGTGCGTGACTCGTGTTGTCGATTGTTGCCAAAGTTGATGGTTGGGCAGGCATCAATACTCTCTGGGGCAAGATCGCGACGCAACATGGAAAAGAAGCCGTGGAATTCTCCAACAGTCATTGCACGACGGATATGCTCATTGCCTACGCTTATCAGAAGATACAATCTACGGTATTTACCTCTGCAGGCGACCGACTATTGTATCTTCCAGAAGTCCAGGTACGAGGTTCTCCTGAACTGTTGAAGATATAGCTGAAGAAGCTTTCGTTGGTGGACAGAAAGTAGGAAAAGATAACACTCTTGGGCTTGTTGCTCACGAAACGCCGACTGCTCCTCTTTACGTTTACCACGCCGTGAATGACGAGATGTACGCGCTGCCCTTCGTATCTTAGTCAACCTGACACTTGTCTTGTGTGAAGCATCCCGATTGTCGATACAGAGACTATGGTCGCTTCCTACTGCTCCAATCACATCCACAGCCTCATTTTCGATGTTCGTTTCCTTCCACTCTTCGTTCCAATCGAGTTTTGGGTTATTGATACAGTGACATTGGGCATGTAGAGAATAACAGGCGACGCGGGACATACGAACACATATGGTCTCAACTTTGCCAACGTGATTGCATTTCTGTCTGGCCATTTTGCTGGGATAGAGGCTTCGAAAGGATGCACCATCCGTATGTTCTTCCCTTCGCTCTCAAACATACCTGAGAGAGTATTGATGTTGCTGTGGGATGAAGGTGATGTGGATAGCAGCACGCTCTCCTCCGCTTCGAACTCGACCAGTGACGCAACTTTGAATGCCTTGCAAAGCAAGCTTCTTCAGATCACCCAAGACAGGATAGGCTTGAAGAACGACAATGTGATGAAGGAGACTTTGCGACTTGAGTTGGAGAGGAAAGCTGACGCTGCAAAACGGGCATAAGCACCGCCATTGAGGGCATGTGAAGATTCCTGAAGTTGTGATACCCAATAGTCAAGCTAATCTTTTGAATCAACTACCAAACCAAAGATGATGCCGCGAGCAGAATAACTTGTTGAAGTGCTCAAAGCTTTCAGAAAGAAAGGATTCCAGCTATTTGCTCTAGGCTGCAAACTGCAGTTATTGCTCCTTTAGAGAAGCGCTAGAAGTCATCTAGTCATCTCGCGTCTCAACACATCAGGTCAAGTGACACTGTAGGAGTCACGAGCGACATTTCGGTCAGCCTTGCCTTGGTTCCGATTTCGATCAGAAAAAAACGACCCCAACGCAAACGCCACCATCGACCATCAGTCTTCCTTTTCTGCAGCACATCACAGCCGAGTCACAGAAGAAGTCACAGGAAATGGCTGATAAAACACCGTCGAGACCTCTGAAGAACAGGGGAGAGGATCTGGTGGCACCGTATGTTCCTTCCTTTGTGCCAAATCTAGTCACAGTGAACGGTTTGATGAGACTGATTGACAATGCTCTGCTTTCTATTTTGCAAGTACAAGAACATCCTTCAAAAGGGTGAAAAGATTTCAAGTACTCTAATCAATGAATTCAGTTTGTGGGACCGTGCTTCTCTGGTGGAGGTGGTGCTCCTCATTCTGCTGTCAAGGATCTACATGTTTCCTGACACAGGGTTTATGAATGACCCGAGACGTGGCTACTTTCTACCCCTTTGTAGAAACAGCCTCGACACTTTGTCGACAGTGATTGCAGTTCTGGGAAAGAGAGGCGCTTAGCGTCACTGTTCGTAGATCAGGCAATTTGCCTCTCATCAGACGAAAGACAGGAGTCAGTGAGGCTACTTTGGGAACGTTGGATTTTGCACTGGGTTGATGCCACTTCCGATCTCCACTTTTTGGATTGCTGTTTCAAGAACTTACCTTCTTCTCATTTCTGTGGTTGATTCCATCTGAGGTCAAGTGAGCTCTGATTTCAGGTTGAGCTATCAAGCAGACCATGTTGTGGATCAGATGGATGTGATTGGATGATCTGAGACTGTTCCCACCGCCTTGTGTTTCTCCGGCTTGCTTGATTTTCGCTTCCCTGATATCTGCTCGAAACATTTCGTCTCATTTCCCATACTGACAACACATTTGCAGAACCCCTCAAAACACTCCTGCTACGCACGCGACACCAAATGCTCTGTCGTACGTCTCCTATCCCAAATTACACCACACTGATTTTCAATGGAATAGCCGACCCCAAGTTCCCACTACTGTAGATGAGGAAGAGGAAGAGGATGATGAAGATATCCCTGTCATCAGCAGCGGAAACAATGGAGGAGATCAAGCCGCACGAGTCGCTCAACTCGTCAATATGGCTGGTGGCGGAGCTCTCCTCAGTTCGTTTCTCCTATCGCACACCACAAGGAATTAGCGCTCATTGCCTCATCTGGTATATAGCGAACATGGTTCAAAGCCGTTTTAACAGTCTGCTTGGACAGTCCAGTGGTTACATCGAATCCCTGGATCAGAGCGTCAAGTCAAGACTCACGGGTCTGAAAGGGCTTCAAGCGGAGCAGTTCGAGATCGAGTCGGAGCTGAAGAAGGAGATTCTGGAGTTGAAGAAGAAGTACACGGCCAAATTTGATCCTCTCTTCGCTCGGAGGAAAGAGATTGTCTTGGGTTTGAGTGAGCCAAATGACAAAGAATTCGAGAAGGGTTTGGAGGAAGAGGAGAAGGATGACGACGAGGACGATGAGGAAGAGTCTGATGACGAAGAAGAGGAGCAAGAGAAACCGAAGAGCCGAAGAGCGACCAAGGAGGAGATCGAGAAAGGGCCGAAGGGTGTGCCTGAGTTCTGGCTTACAGCGATGAAGAATCATGTGGGACTTTCGGATTTGATCTCTGAACGGGACGAGATGCTGCTGAAGCATCTGATCGACTTGAGAGTGTCTTACGATTTGGAGGAGAAGGGAAAGCTGGGCTTCAAGCTCATCTTCGAATTCGATAAGGACATCGTCGGGAAGGACTGGTTCGACAATGAAGGAGGCTTTCTAGAGAAAACTTATTATTATCAAGATAAAGTTGCCTACGATGGGGATTTTGTTTATGATAAGGCGGTGGGAACGCAGATCAAGTGGAAGGAGGGGAAGGATCTCACTGTGAAGGTGGAGAAAAAGCGCCAAAGGAATAAAAGTTCGCTTCCTGTTTTCCCCCAATCGCCATCGTTGATCAGTTGTGATCTAACAGATACTGGTCAAACGAGAACGATCAAGAAAACCGTCCCCACCCCTTCATTCTTCACCTTCTTCTCTCCTCCTGACCCAGAAGAGATTGATGACGAGGATGAAGATGAAGAAGATGACCTGCGAAATAAGCTCGAGCTCGACTACCAAATCGGAGTCGACATCCAGGAGCGCGTAAGTTGTTCTGACCTGTCTTTCATCTTGTTTTTTGGTGAGCAGTAATGCTGAATTGTCATTTGCAAAGTTGATACCGAGGGCGATTGACTACTTTACTGGACGAGCCCTCGAGTTCGATGAGACAGATTTCGACGACGACGACGATTATGCCCTCGATGACGATGAGGACGAAGAAGAGGAAGATGAAGAAGATTTCGCCCCGAGGAAAATCAAGAAGGCGCCCAAGCCACCTATTAGTGGAGTTACACCCACCGAGCCTCAGGAATGCAGGAATCAGTAATTCCCACACCGTGCTAACATATTGTTTGTCGCCCTTCCTTCATTCAAAAGTACTATAATTGACGGACAGAATATTGGGTTGCAGGTGGAAGAAGGTTGCTTGTTTTCCATTCCCTCATTTTGCTTTCAGTCTTTTGATATGATGTTTGAACCACGAAAGAATGATGTACCACACTTCTGCCTGATTGAATGCTCTCCCCTTCCGAATCATCGCAATGGATAGAATGCATTGACCGCGATCACTTGCTCTCATGTTCACGCCTTCATCGTCTTTTGTTCCAACTCCATCTCCCCATACCCGATGTCGTGCCGTTCTTGTTCTCCCCCCTGTTTGACTCTCATGCGCTGTCGATCACTCAGGTCTGCCAAAATTCCTTGTCTGCCAAAATTCCTTATTTAGGCACAGATTTTAGTTACTGCTGTGGTGGGAAATAGTCGTCACTGCAAGCACTGACATGATAAGACGGGATGCCTCGGTGATAAGGACAAAGGAGTTGTGAGTCCACAAGGGCTCGGAGGGGTTTGAAAAGCTGTTTGAAAGGGCGAAGAAAAGAAGTTTCCATCGGCGATGTCGTGTTCAATATCTCGAGTTCTTGACGTGCGGGTAAGAAATTTTTACGGTCGAAATTTCTTATCTCGACTGATCAGTTGACGTGTATGTAATATTGTTGTAAAATAGGAGTAAGAGGGCGGTATCGTATGGCGTGTGATGACGGGATGTTGCAGCAATCTGGAACACGAATAGATAGATAATGTAGGAGCTCGGTGAGGTCCAAGTTCGAGATGTCAGATCGCATCAGCGTCTCTGAGCTCGAGCTTCCGCGTGTGGGCACAAATATAAAGCATCTTTGGAAACATTCTTGATCCCCCTCTGACTGCCATCACCTGCATTCCTTCTTGACGAGGCAGAATGAGCTCTTCCCCCATGCTCCCAACATGGAATGGGACTGTCAGCACCTTCGAGGACGCGTGCACACTCATCCTCGCCGTTCGAAAAGGGTTGCTACCAGAAGTCAAGAGAAAGCTGAACAAGAGGGAGAAGGCGGAGTTGATACGCCCTGGCAATGTTTTCGTTTTCGAGGAGGGAAGGAGCGGAGTAGTGCGCTGGAACGATCATCTCAAGGTACGCCATTTTTACGTGATTGTCGCAGCTCGCTTCGGTCGCACGAATATTCAATAATGAGTAATTGTTGTCGGGAGTAGTGGTACGGAGCTAGATATTCTGGTTGTTTCATTCTCTATGACGAACGACCGGACGACACTTCCAATACCCAGGGAATGCTGACGAGAAAGACTGTGTCTGTCAACTGTGCGGGAACGGACGAGAGATATCACGTCATTGCTTATTTGGATGGAGAGGAGAAGCGCCGCGTGACCATGGATGACCGTCTTCGAGGATTAGTTGTGAACGTTGCCGACTTCAGCCACTCAAGGAGCGCGAAGAGGGCGAAGGAAGAACCAGAGGACGACCTGGATGGACTGCCAACGATCAAATCGCCGCCTAAGCGCAGGCAGAGCACAGGTTCGGTTGCAGTCATCCATGCCCCTCCAGCTCCTCAGCAATCGAAGACTCCTCCAACCCCAATCCCAACTCCTCAACACCAACCAGAAAAGCTGAAGCAGATTCCCTCTCTCCCCCAATCGACAGACGGACCGCAGGATCCCCCTCTTCCCACCCCTCCACTTTTTTCACACCTCCCGCCTCCTTCATCAGAACCCTGGACGTCTCTCCCCCTGCCAGACCCTACCCCAGTCCGAACACTGCTCATTCCCTCCCGACCCCTACCTCGCTCAGAGAGCGAAGATTCCCTCGCATCTGGGGATGGGGAGCGTGAGGCTCCTGCATCGTCGAGGCCGAAGAAGCGACGAAGGACGTCGAATCTAAGCGCGGTAGGCGGTGGAGAGGAGACGACGGAGACATTGGTAGAGAAGGAGGAGAAAGCGGAGGAGAGGAGGAGGAAGAATGCGCTCGCAGCGAGGAAGTGCAGGGCACAAAAAGCGTCCTATATTGAGAGTCTTGAGAAGAGACTAGCAGAAGCGACTTCGTTGCTAGGAGCGAGTGAAAAGGAGCGCGAGATGTTGAAGACGGAGAACGAACGGCTGAGGTTAGCGGAGAGCGTGGAGGAGGTTGAAAGATGGAGGGAGAGGTGTCGGCGCCTGGAGGTAGAAATGAAGGCGCTGAAGGAAAGAGAAATTCAGGAGAGAATGGCGAAGAAGCAGGCGTTGGAGCGAGTGGAATTGATCGGGAGGGATTTGAGCATCTGGCTGATGGATCAGAGGAGGATGGATGCCGCCTAAAACCCCAACTTCTTTCTCCTTTTTTAAGTCCTGTGTGTTTCGTTACAATCTTGGATTAACACCAACCAAATCTTTTCGATTTCTGTTTGGGCTTCTCAGTGTCGGTGTTGTTGGATTAGATTATTCTGAACCTAGCTTGGAAGTTTGACCGCAGGTCAAACTACATTTCTCTGGGAATGTTTCCGTCATCAGTGCCAGATTCCCTATTGCAATGGAATATTCTGTGGCTCGCGACATATTCATGCTGTCACTACGCAGATAATAATTTGTGCATGATCCTCTCATGGATACTACGCGCACCCTCCGTGTTCTAACAATGCCAACGCAGAATTAACGCAACTAGGGCAATATCACAGCGCAATTAATAATGGGAGGTAATTATATCCTCAAATTTGATGATCGGCGCGCGTTTTAGGGTCAGGGTCATTGTCGGGACGCAACCTCATTTTCCCAGCACTCTTCCGCCCAGTCTTCCGCCGACATCCACAACGTCTCGACCTAATACTCACCAGATTTTTATTTTATCACGATACAATGGAGTTTAAAGAACTTTTTATTACCCCCACCAAGAAAATAAAAGGCTGGGAAAGCGGTCTGAACATCCGAGAGGACGACAGTACCTGTTTGGCAACGCACTGCTTTGGATTACCTCAATGTCTCAAAGAGATGGCCAAGAAAGACTATATTAGATATTCAATTGATTTGCGCGCTGAGGTTATACGAAAATATGAGCTGCGAGAGGAGGAAACGATCAGGATCGGAGCGTGGTGCACGAACCATTTGTTTGTGTCCAGTACGGTCATTTCTTTCCACTTCTTCTGCATGGGCTGAGATGTATCCCGTGATCCACATAGTAGATTGCGATGTTGAAGAGGCGCTAAATATGAGACACAGATCTGTACCTTTCGCTCAAGGTCAGAGTCTTCTCTCTCTATTCGACAAGATTCTAAAGCCTTCACTGCTTTCATAGGGCCGTTGGAATCAATGGACATTGAATTTGGACCCCCAGGTTTAGGAATAGACGTTGGAATTCCTAATCCTCCTCCCACTTTGGCCGAAATTGGAGCCATGAGAGAACAGTGGAGAGAGAGAGAGAGTTTGTCTTCTTCCTCCCAAGGCTGCTTCCATGACTCAATCTTCCTCATAGATTTTGGCTCTTATACATTTGGCTCTTATACATTTACTCAAGATGATCCGTGCCCTGGAAAACAAATCCAGTCTATTCCAAACGGTAAGTCACTTTGAACGTTCCTTCAGGAAATGTTGTTCACCAGGACGCAGTTCCAGCGCCGGTGGTCTCTATCCCCCATTCGATTTCTCCCAGAACGTCGTCACACGCTTCCAATCGCTGGTCACTTTCCGCAATAGCTTCTGCAGTTTCCTACGTCCTATCCTTCAAAAAGGAATCCGGCAAAGCAGACAGTACTCCTTTCTATGCTGCATACTCGATCTTCACGCCTTCCACTTTATCAGCTTCTGTCAGCGCGCAAGCTTCCCGCCTCACTATCCCTGCTATGGAGGCGGAAGAACTGGAACGGAACGTGTCCGAGGGAGATGAAGTCAAGGAAGCGACGGTCATAAATACTCGGGAGGTCTTGGCTGAAAGGACCGTGAATGAAATCGATGACGATGAAGATTCGGAGACGGAATTTGAAGGAAATTCCTCGGCTACTCTCTGTGACCAGCAGTGGGAAGGAGGGAAGCATGAGGATCTACATTTGAATAAGCCGTCCCAGATTAGGCAGACCACAACTGAACGCGTTGAGATATTGTTCTGAGGAACTGGTCAATTGACCCTTCTTCGAAGGAGTTGCGCTTGCCGTTTCTCTTCCGCTTCTTGCCTCGTTACTTCATCAGCAGCATCGTGCACATATTTATATTATCTTTATGGTATTATGACTTCGATCAGCGGTTGTGTCGATCTTGACCTGCCAAAATCTCTTCATCTCCCCATGTTTCTAATTACTCCTTTCTGATCATATTAGGTCGACCGTGTCACTCGTCTACTATTCTTTGTTCTTTGGTTTGTGATAGTTATGTGTCCATAAATAACATTTATTTCATCTCAAACTCTCGTGCAGATGCCGGCTCAACATGGGCTATTCCTCGACTCCAAACTGTCCCAATTCTTATATTTTCAACTTCCGTTGATCTTATTTCAAGGGTGGTTCTTCCACAAGGCGTGCTGTCCTATCTCTTGGAGCGTAACGAGAGCGGGAAAGCAGAGCTGAGTATAGAGACGTTTCGGAGATAGCAACGCATCGTCCTGTTCCGCCTAGGAGGAAAGGTGTCGCATAGAAAAGGACGTGTCGCTGTCAAAGAGAAGCTGCGGGACAACTAAAGAAGGTGAGATCGGCAAAGAAGTGGAAAGCAGACCTCTGAACCAGCATCAGGCGTTAGGTGCCGGACTAGAAGAGCTAGCATTGCCTTTCCAGTACCTTCTGTCAAGTCAGTTTATTTTCTAGAGATTATCACAACAACTTTCGGCAATGGTTACTCTCCAACATCTCCCCTCCCCTCCTGGTCTTTCTGATCAGATGAACAGTTGTTTCCTGGCTTTGTTGCAAAGCTTGTTCCAGTTGAAACCGTGTACCTGAACGCCTAATCGTCCCTTCTGCAACAAGCTGAATTGGCTCACGAGTGGTAGAAAAGTGGTGCTTACTTTAGGATTCATTTAAGAAGACGTAAAAGGAATGTATACACCGTCGATTCCTGCATCTGAAATTTATTGTAGGATGGCTCCAGCATTCAAGGGAGAAAGTGATCCAACCTGAGAGCTTGCTCTTGGTGAACTGATCCCAATCGTGGAACGACAAACGAAAACGCCTGACCTTGGGATATCCCCGTCGAGTTGAGCTTCTATCGTCCTCATTCACTCAGGTTCATACGCAAAATGCGGAAATACATACATCGAAGCCACAATCATAGTTAATGGAGGGATGGCAATTCATGACATTAGCTAACAGTGTGCAACAAGCAGGACTGATGAATGCTCATGGATTTGATTCGGTCTCAGTGTTGAGCTTCAAGGAGGTGAAGTTATCACCTTGTTGTTGAGTCAGGAAGAAATATAAGTGCGGAGACAGTCATGCTGAATGCCCAAACAAACTCGCCCATCAAGCTCAGGCAAGGAAAACGATCGAGCAGTATTGATCCACAGAATAAATCAAAAAGTATGGTTGCAATAAGCACGTAGGTGCCTCATCATGACCTTTACTAACTTCACACCCCGAGCTGTGTCATTATAGTTCCGATAACGTACGATTTGAAGTCCCTCTGGACACCGTTCGTCGTTTCGGAATATTCAAGGAATTCGATGGTAAGACAGTAAGAGATTCTTGAAAGGAGTCAATGATTGATTCGTTTGTAGACTCTTCCAAATCGGAAGAAGAGGTTCTCCCTCTGCCATCTGTTCCAGCTTCAGCATTCAGAAAGGTGTTAGAGTGGGCGGACAACACTCCCATTCAACTCACCCCACCCCCGGATTTGGAGCATGCTCAACGCAGGCCTGTCGGAGCCACGGCATGGGAAAAGGCATTCGTAGAGGAGATGGAACAAGATCCTCTCTTCGAACTTATTCTGGCTGCTAATTATCTCGACCTGAAACCATTGCTGTTGGTTCACTGGCAGTTCCTTTGAAGGAGTTGATGACAAAGATGCCAGTGATCTTTGCTGCGGCGACGTTGGCAGGAGAATAAAGGGCAAGAGTCCCGAAGAAATCAGGACCTTGTTTAATATCAGTGCGGTTTTTACACTTGTCGGATTGTGGGAAACTGAGTTCAGCTTAGCCAATAACTTTACGCCAGAGGAAGAAGCTCAAATCAGGCAAGAAAATGTGAGAGCAGACGAAAGTTAATCCTGGAAAACAACTTCCCATTCAATAGTCCACAGTGGCTTTGTTTGGAGTGGGCTGACAAGCAAAGCCCCGAAATACGTGTTATAGAAATCTTGAAAATACGAAGTACGAGCACTTTCCGAACTGATATGATTTTCAAAAAAAAAAAAAAAAAAAAAAAAAAAAAAAACCAAGAAATTAAAAGGCTGGGAAAGCGGTCTGAACATCCGAGAGGACGACAGTACCTGTTTGGCAACGCACTGCTTTGGATTACCTCAAAATCTCAAAGAGATGGCCAAGAAAGACTATATTAGATATTCAATTGACTTGCGAGCTGAGGTTATACGAAAATATGAGCTGCGAGAGGAGGAAACGATCAGGATCGGAGCGTGGTGCACGAACCATTTGTTTGTGTCCAGTACGTCATTTCTTTCCCCTTCTTCTGCATGGGCTGAGATGTATCCCTTGATCCACATAGTAGATTGCGATGTTGAAGAGGCGCTAAATATGAGACACAGATCTGTACCTTTCGCTCAAGGTCAGAGTCTTCTCTCTCTATTCGACAAGATTCTAAAGCCTTCACTGCTTTCATAGGGCCGTTGGAATCAATGGACATTGAATTTGGACCCCCAGGTTTAGGAATAGACGTTGGAATTCCTAATCCTCCTCCCACTTTGGCCGAAATTGGAGCCATGAGAGAACAGTGGAGAGAGAGAGAGAGTTTGTCTTCTTCCTCCCAAGGCTGCTTCCATGACTCAATCTTCCTCATAGATTTTGGCTCTTATACATTTGGCTCTTATACATTTACTCAAGATGATCCGTACCCTGGAAAACAAATCCAGTCTATTCCAAACGGTAAGTCACTTTGAACGTTCCTTCGGGAAATGTTGTTCACCAGGACGCAGTTCCAGCGCCGGTGGTCTCTATCCCCCATTCGATTTCTCCCAGAACGTCGTCACACGCTTCCAATCGCTGGTCACTTTCCGCAATAGCTTCTGCAGTTTCCTACGTCCTATTCTTCAAAAAGCAATCCGGCAAAGCAGACAGTACTCCTTTCTATGCTGCATACTCGATCTTCACGCCTTCCACTTTATCAGCTTCTGTCAGCGCGCAAGCTTCCCGCCTCACTATCCCTGCTATGGAGGCGGAAGAACTGGAACGGAACGCGTCCGAGGGCGATGAAGTCAAGGAAGCGACGGTCATAAATACTCGGGAGGTCTTGGCTGAAAGGACCGTGAATGAAATCGATGACGATGAAGACTCGGAGACGGAATTTGAAGGAAATTCCTCGACTACTCTCTGTGACCAGCAGTGGGAAGGAGGGAAGCATGAGGATCTACATTTGAATAAGCCGTCCCAGATTAGGCAGACCACAACTGAACGCGTTGAGATATTGTTCTGAGGAACTGGTCAATTGACCCTTCTTCGAAGGAGTTGCGCTTGCCATTTCTCTTCCGCTTCTTGCCTCGTTACTTGCCTTCATCAGCAGCATCGTGCACATATTTATATTATCTTTATGGTATTATGACTTCGATCAGCGTTGTGTCGATCTTGACCTGCCAATATCTCTTCATCTCCCCCATGTTTCTAATTACTCCTTTCTGATCATATTAGCTCGACCGTGTCACTCGTCTACTATTCTTTGTTCTTTGGTTTGTGATAGTTATGTGTCCATAAATAACATTTATTTCATCTCAAACTCTCGTGCAGATGCCAGCTCAACATGGGCTATTCCTCGAGTCGAAACTGTCCCAATTCTTATATTTTCAACTTCCTTTGATCTTATTTCAAGGGTGGTTCCTCCACAAGGCGTGCTGTCCTATCTCTTGGAGCGTAACGAGAGCGGGAAAGCAGAGCTGAATATAGAGACGTTTCGGAGATAGCAACGCATCGTCCTGTTCCGCCTAGGAGGAAAGGTGTCGCATAGAAAAGGACGTGTCGCTGTCAAAGAGAAGCTGCGGGACAACTAAAGAAGGTGAGATCGGCAAAGAAGTGGAAAGCAGACCTCTGAACCAGCATCAGGCGTTAGGTGCCGGACTAGAAGAGCTAGCATTGCCTTTCCAGTACCTTCTGTCAAGTCAGTTTATTTTCTAGAGATTATCACAACAACTTTCGGCAATGGTTACTCTCCAACATCTCCCCTCCCCTCCTGGTCTTTTGATCAGATGAACAGTTGTTTCCTGGCTTTGTTGCAAAGCTTGTTCCAGTTGAAACCATGTACCTGAACGCCTAATCGTCCCTTCTGCAACAAGCTGAATTGGCTCACGAGTGGTAGAAAAGTGGTGCTTACTTTAGGATTCATTTAAGAAGACGTAAAAGGAATGTATACACCGTCGATTCCTGCATCTGAAATTTATTGTAGGATGGCTCCAGCATTCAAGGGAGAAAGTGATCCAACCTGAGAGCTTGCTCTTGGTGAACTGATCCCAATCGTGGAACGACAAACGAAAACGCCTGACCTTGGGATATCCCCGTCGAGTTGAGCTTCTATCGTCCTCATTCACTCAGGTTCATACGCAAAATGCGGAAATACATACATCGAAGCCACAATCATAGTTAATGGAGGGATGGCAATTCATGACATTAGCTAACAGTGTGCAACAAGCAGGACTGATGAATGCTCATGGATTTGCGATTTATAAACTCTCGCTACTGAGTGGAACTCATGTGAAGATGAGGATGAGAAGAACGTGACCTGGAAATACAAAGAAGGTATATGGCACTGCAATCTGCTTAAAGTTGTGCAAAAACAAGGATCCAGCGATGATATAAGACAGTCGGAATACAAATGGAACTTTGAAGCCTGGGTAATACGAAGAACGATAACAATACATCCAACTGTACCGCCGATCTAAACGTGTCCACTCGATCCTCTTCGCCAAATCAGAAGTGGAACTCCCCAACCGCCTGTCATGAAGTAAATCAGTAATTTCCTTTAGGGGGTGAGAGGAAAAGGAAGCGTACAGGTCCGAAGCCATCTGGTGGCAGTTCGAGTCGTGGGCATTTGCGTCCATCGCAGTTATCTGCCATAGAGTTCAGATTAAAAGGTACCCAAATGGTAAAAATCTCACCCTCCCATACGGTATTGCCCCACCAGACCGGTTGGTGATCCACAAACTGGAGAGAGAAGAACCATATCACGCCAAAGATAGCGACCGACGCGGTCAGGGCAGTTGCGAGGACGTAGTTATCTGGAAGTGTGCCGTTGTTAGACTTTGGCATACACCTGAGACAAAAGAAACGAACATTTGGACCACCACGCGAGATAGCGCTTCCTGACGAAATACTGGAAGAATATGGCGAACCACAGGCCAGGGAAGGCCAGATGGCTCAAGTTGTAAGGCGCCCATCCGAGTCCACCATCTGTCGGTGAAGGCTAATCAGCAAGTGGCTGTCAACGAAGAGAGGGGAAGACGCACTGAAGAAGGCGGGGACATGAACGTATTTGAACCAACTTCGTGGATATCGTCGTGCGAGGAACCAGAAGGGGATCGGAGCGACGGCGCCAATGAGGAATCCATATGTGCATACATGGTATATCTGCTCTCACGTTCAGCGTCGATCCCATTTCGCAAAAACCAGGCTAAACGTACCCCTCCCTGAGAGTACATTTTTGCGGGTCCAATCACGCCCCTGCGCTCACCATCAGCTAGTACTCGACGTCGTAATGAATTGTGCGGACCAAACAACAGCAGCGGAGAAGAAGGTATTGTATCCTGGACAAGTGAAGTGAGCACTTTGGTTTGGTGTACATAGGTTATCGATGTGTAGAATTTGCCAGCTATTACAAAGTCAATGATCGGCTGTCTTCGATGAAGGAAATGGACAGACTTGATGACACCTAAAGAAACAAAAGCGGCCCAAACGGTAGCAATTGTTTGAGCCCAAAACTGCAGTCTGCACACGAAGATCCTCCATCAGGTCTATCCAAGGAACTATGGGAAAGACATACCTTGGAGACAACTTGAGATAGTGCCCCAGCTTGAGGTCGGATGCGTAAGTGATAGCTTGGGACGTGACGAGAAGACCATAGGATTTGAAGAGCATGTTGGCGAGTGGTTTTCCGGGAAGAGCGTAGCCACCGATCAGTTCAGCTATGGTTCCCAAGTCAATCAATCTGCTCAAATGTTGTACAAGGCAAGGCGATAAGACGCACCAATGACGTTGAGTGTGATTTGGACATTTCCAACAGCGGTGATCATTCCAGCAGGGACGACAAAGATGAAAGCGAGAGCAATGCAAATGACAAATCCCCAAATTGGGAACTGGGTATCGTAGACTGTTGTCATTGTTCAGTACCACGACCTCTTCGATGGTTGCAGGAGTTACTTACTCTCGACCATGACGATTCCGCAAGTCAAGGAAACAACCATGATACAACCGAACCCTTCAACCGACCAGATGAGCCTTGACAAACGTGGATAAGACAGAAAGACATACACCACTCCGGGACCCTGCCATTGACATCAACTCAGAAACCAGAAAAGAGAGAACGAGCAGGTAGACGCACTCGGCATAATTTCTCATCAATCGGTTGTGAAGGTCATTATAACCCGTCTGTGCGTTCTTCCACTCCTTCATCGCGCGGAACCCATCGATAATGGGCTTATAATGGTACAAGGCGGCATGTACGAGACCCGCGGTGTAGAAGGCGAAGAAGAATCCGTACAGGAGCGCGTTAGCCGCTCCCCAATATGCTTCATGCCATCCATTAGAAAGAGGACAAGAAATAGATGAGGTGCCAAGAAAGACGAACCGGGACTATAATTGTTGTAAGCCTCCTTGTCGAGTGTATGCTCGCTTGTCAGGATCCTCGATACGTTGTATCGATGTCCGTTCCGGTCCCAAAGGTGATTATCGTTCAATGGCAGATATCCTGTCTGCCAGATGTTCGAGTACCTACCGCGCGACATCAGCCCCATCCCACCTACCCACGAGAACGAGGACGAGGACGACGATCCGGCGACACTCAGCACTTTTAGGAAGAAGGAGAATCCAGAAGTGCGAGTAGCTGAAGCAGTGAGTCAACCGGAGGAATTCACTCTCAAGGAAGGCTTCATCAAGGTGCCACTGCAACTCCCTGCGGACGACGAAACAAGGGCTTCTGCCACTGGGTTTTTGAGAGTGGTTTGGAAGGGCTGGTACGAGTTCGCGTGGGGTGAACTCCAAGGTCGCTGGAAGAAGTGGTCAGACGAGACTACTTTGGCGCAAGTCACGTTCGTAGGTTTGGTGCTTTTGGTTCAAGCGACGTTCTTCTCCTTCTTCGGAATGACGCTTTTCGACGGTGAATATCTCTTCAAGATATTCGCACCGATTTCCAAGCAGGTACCTGTCATTTGGAACGCAGCGTCAGCCCAATGCATCGCAGCACTCCACTACGCGCACTCTACCGTTTTCTTTGTCATCGACTTCTGTATTAAAGTGTTCAAGATGCTGCTCAACCTCTTCCAGATCTACATGGAATCGCGCCAATTGGGATACGTGCCCCTCTTTCGCCCTATTCCATCGCTTCGAGATCTTTTTCTCGTCACTGCACCGACTTGGATGGGCGGAAAACGCTCCTCAGTGTGGACGGACGCGATGATGACGACTTTCTATTGGCACAACCTCTACGTCAAGGTTCCTTTCGGTTTCATCACGACTAATGGTCTCATTGGATATGCCTGGACGCTGGGATGGTTGTATTTCTTCCTTTCCTTCCCTATAATCGCCGCTCTATACGAGCTGAAAGTGTACGGGAGGGTCGTCTGTGCCTTGATTGCTCTAAGGCTGGTAAAGGCGATGCTTTATACTTGATTGTCGGGCAAAGTTATTGGCTTGCTTCGAATTTCTTTTTTCCTTTTTTTGCTTGAGTCAAAAATGGCCAAGATCAGAGCGTCGATGTATGAGTAAATTGTGATCCTTATCAGTGAAATGAAAACTTTTGTACCTGACCAACTCTGGGTTCCAGCGACGGGCAAATTACTGGTTTCAAATCCCGAGCAGATCACTCTCGTCTAGCGAGTGCTTCAGATAGTACAACCGATCAAGCTACTGCATGTCTTCATGAAACAACTGCAACGCAGATCAGCTGTCACAAGTACAGGTTCTTTTCAGGCAGATGGAAGAACACCGACTCCGAATAAATGCATATTTGTCCGTTGTATATTAAAGTCGGAAAATTGTCGAAAACGGTCAGGACAACTACTATCTTCTATTCGTTCTACAGCGAGGATTTTGATGAAAAAGAGAAACAGGGGGTAATAATTGCAAGCAAGTAGAGTGTCAGGTTGCAATGGACTAAGCATGTAAGGTCGACACAAGCGACGGTACCAACGAAGTGGTGTAGCGACAATTCTCTTTGCAATGGTGTAATGGCAATTCCTCTCATCACAGAAATCACTGGAACGACAATTCCTTGTACCCCAGCGTAATGACAATTCCCTCTTTACGCTTGCTTGACCAATCTCCACTCTGCGATAATAAACATAGAGTTTTATCCTTTCGTTGCACGCTTCACGTTAATGCCAGGAAGCTCGCAAACGACATCAGCCCAAGATCAGCCACCACCGTCACCTATTTGCTTCCCAATAGACGAACTAACGTCGAACTAGAAATTTTCCTCATCAATCTGATTGACCGTGTACATTTCAAGTAAAGAAATCTTTCGCTGATGACTAGCCCATGCTGTAATCGTCTTTGCAGAATTTTGGATGAAATTTTTTGGCTCCAGTGACAGACAGGTAATTCCACTTTCTCGCCAAAACAACACCAGAAAATGATTCAAAAGCTCACTATTCTGCCAATCAGCGGTAGCGCAACAAGCCAAGAGCCTTTCCTCCTCTAGTATAGTAAAATGCCAGGGTTTGCGTTGGTCGTCCTTGAGTGTGCCCAGCTTTAGGGTTCGTAGTGAGCAGCTTAAAACCACCATCTCCTCCATCAGGCAGCATCTGGGCATCAGTCATGGCGTATTACGAGGATCCGTCTTCCTACATCGGGATAACGATTTCTGACTCTAACGACGGCCAGTCTTACATCCCTTACCGGCCCTCGACTCCGCCTACGAACAGCGGGGGCAGTCCAATGATCGTCTCCTCGTCCCCCAATCCGCCTTTGCAGTTCTCACACGCCCAGGGACTCTATTCCAATACCGTCGCTGCTAGCTTTCAGAACAATCAGGTGGGTACTGGCTATCCAAATGCTGGGAATGGAAATGGGACAGTGAATGGCCAGACAAATGCAGGTCTGGGCGGAGTTGGCGGTACCAGTGGTGTGGGGGGCAACTATGCATCCACCGCAGGAGGACACTACCAACAAGGACATATCGGTCATTCGAACTCCTACAGCTCTACCCAACAATATGCACCTCCGTCAGTCCAGCAGTCAACCACCCACGCTCCCAGTTCGGCATACACCTCTCCGAATGCGTATCTCCCACCAGCCCAATCTTCCCCTTCTTACGCTCCCCAAACTTCCTCTTCCAGCTTTCAAAACGCCCAATCATCCACCTCCTACGCCCCTCAACAGTACAATCCGTCTTACTCCCACAACGTGTACTCAACGTCACAGTCGTATTCGCCAAATCCGGCCTCTCAAGATCGGAGAGGCTCAGACGCTCCATCATTGCATACCCAGACGCAGAAAGACGACAATAGGATGTCATGGGTCGCCGATGGGAAACCTGCTGGTCTCGCTCAAGGGTCGTGGAATGCCGAAAGGAGCTACTCTCACGACGATATCGCTTCGCCCTCCACGTCCGCGCCGGAAGCACGAAAGCGCAAGGGATTTCGAAAAGTTCGAGGCCCGCAGGACTTGCGTCCTCAAGCACCGACTTCAAGCTCTCCTTCGGTATGTGCTAATCCAATTCTTTGGAGCATTGCGACGGTATACTGATTGATTGACTTGGTTGCAGCCTTTGCTCAGTTTGACGGTTCGGTTACCTCAATTGTATGCGAGCATTAACCCGCAATTTCGTTACGAGTCACGAGATAACCCGCGGCGTGTTTTGACGAAGCCTTCGAAGCCGGCTGGGAACGACAACTATGACAATGAGGATTCGGACTACATTCTGTACGTGAACGATGTGCTGGGGAAGGAGGGACAGAATCAGTACGTGTCTTATACTAAGGTACTTGATGAGGACATGGAGGTGAACGGTTGTGCAGGTACCTTGTTCTCGATATCCTTGGACAGGGGACATTCGGGCAGGTAGTCAAATGTTCAAACTTGAAGACGAACGAAATCGTGGCCGTCAAAGTGGTGAAGAACAAACCTGCTTACTTCAATCAATCAATGATGGAGGTTACGATTCTTGAGCTCGTACGTCCTTATACAATCATCTTTACCTCTGACAGCTCAAGCATTGTGATGCACCAGTTGAACAAGACTTGGGATCCTGATGACACCCATCACATTCTCCGATTACGGGACTCTTTCATCCATCACAAACACCTTTGTCTAACCTTCGAACTCCTCTCGTCCAACCTGTACGAACTGATAAAGCAAAACTCTTTCCGCGGTCTTTCAACATCACTTGTCCGTGTTTTTACAGCTCAATTACTGGACACCATGTGTGTCCTTAACGAAGCCCGATTGATCCACTGCGATCTCAAGCCTGAGAACATTTTGCTCAAGAGGTAAGTGTCTTCATTAATGTATTGGCCGCAGTCAATCTGAAGGAGTTCCCAGTTTATCAAGTCCCACCATAAAGGTTATTGATTTTGGAAGTGCATGTCACGAGAAGCAGACAGTATACACTTACATCCAATCCCGCTTTTACCGATCGCCGGAGGTCATCCTCTCCCTACCCTACAACGGAGCAATAGATATGTGGTCCCTTGGGTGCATTTGCGTGGAGCTTTTCCTCGGCCTTCCCCTCTTCCCTGGAACTTCGGAATACAACCAAATCAACCGAATCGTTTCTATGCTTGGGCAAGTCTTGCCTTTCCTCCCGTGCGAGAGAAGCAATCGTTAATGAATCACGGGCAGACTCCCGCCACAATGGATGCTCGATAACGGGAAGCAGACGAAACAGTTCTTCAATATCACGGCGGACGAATATGGAAGGTCTCAGTACACGTTGAAGAGCTTGGAGCAGTATTCAAAGGAGCACAATGTCCAAGAACAACCTTCAAAGAAGTACTTCAGTGCTAACACGCTCCCGGATATCATTAACACTTATCCGATTCTGCGGAAGATGAAGTCGAATGATCAAGAGAAAGGTTCGTGCCTCCACAATCACCTTCCCCACATCATGAGGCGAGGCAGCTGATTTGTTCGTGACAGAGATGAACAATCGAAAATCATTTATCGACTTCGTTCAAGGACTTCTTCATCTTGATCCGCACCAAAGATGGACGCCTCAACAAGCCCGTAACCACCCCTTCGTGCTCGGTGAGCCATTGAAGAAACCTTACGTCCCACCGCCACACCTTCGTTCCTCATCACCTTCCGCTGCTCCCGTCAAACAAGCCCAACAAGCACCTCCTCCCGCACCCCAACCTCAGCCATCACAAGATCAAGTCAAACGACCATACGGTGGACTTCAAACAACCACTCCACAGCGAGGGCAAACGAGGACTTACGATGCTGCGACTTACAACCAGCTTCTGCAGCAACAGCAGGCCTATAACCAGGCTGCTCAGTACGAAAGTCGGCGAGATAGAAACCCTTATGCCATGGACGCGGCAACTGCTCCTCCCGCAGTTCCCCAGCAACAACAACCTTCACAACAGCAGCCGGCGTATCCTCAACAGGCTTACGCTCAACCTCAGAATCCCCCAGTTGCTCATGCGTACTCGTCCAGGCATGCTGGACTTCCGCAACAGCTCGCGAAGTTGCAGCAGGACCTTGGGAACTATGCGGGCACCAGCATTACGCCAGTGCTTAGGAGAGACGAAGGCCAGATGATGGCGGCTTGGGAGAGACGGGCTGGTGGCAGTGGCGGATTAACACGGAGGGTGAGCGTGAATCAACGTGCGGATCCTGCTCTGGATTATCTCCAAGAACAGGTTTGTGTTCAGTTCACTTACACAGAACACGATGCTAATGTCAGTACAGGCAGAGATGGGCAACTGGATGAGCAGGATTCAGAAACAGCCATCGTCCGGGCTTCCGACCCATCAACCCGTTTATGGTGCGGGAAGCAGCTACTACCAGCCTCATTCTTCGTCTGCAACGGACCTGTCCCAACAGATTCAGCCCGTGCCACCAACACATGCTACGAATAATGGGCTTTCTATCACCGCTCCGCCTCAAGCATACTCCACCCAACGAGGATACAGCCAGGGAGCTGCCTACTCCTCGCAACAGCAAGCGATGCCCACCACACCGACATATGCTACAAATCCTCAGCAGCAGCCGTCCAAGCCTCCGGTTGCACATCAAGAGTCCTTCGATGCCTACAATCCGCACACGGACGGTATCGGATCTTTGCTATACCAACCCATTCAGCCAACGAATGTGTACCAACAAGGACCGTACGGACAGCAAGCCGGAAGGATGAAACAGAGTGGGAACCCACTCATGAATCAGGGATTCTATTCGAGCTCCGTCAGCCTTAACCAGCCCAATCAGTCCAGCTCAACGGGCAACGTCACACCTTCGGGATCGAATGCCAACAATCCTTTCGCTCAACCGCAACCGCCTCGGTGAATCAATCGGGTTTGGCGATCCATGAATCGGCTGGTTTAGTTTTTTAGACTCGAGCTCGCTCTGCTTCTTATCTTTCTACTTCTCTGTGTGTTGTGTATTCATTGACTTGCTTTATCCCTTCTCCCGCCCTCGTCTACAAAATACTAAAAAAGACCGGTCAGATACCCATACAAGTTCATATTCCTTTCCTTCTCAGATTCTCTTTTCACTCAGCCTGTTTTGTTCACTTCCATTGACGCTTCACTTTCAGAATACGTCTTATGCCTTTGAGATGTCGAAAGCATGACGAGAGGAGGGTGGAAGGAGCTTTCCAAGCTCTGGAAGCTCGTGATGGATGACATTTGATTGATTGGCGTTGGCTCTGAATTGGTTTGCTTGGTTTGATTGCGATGAGGTTTGCGATGCGGTTGCGCGATGTACATTGTTATACGACTGATGAAAGAGTTATCCTCCTACTTCTAGCTGGCTTCAAACGATTCTGTTGGAAGGTCTGCTCCCATATGCATCATGCTTGCTGTACCTTGTGCTCTTTGCCTTCTTGTAATCAAATCATCTACTGATCAGTGCTTTTCACTACGCAACCATCAACAATTCCACTGTCCCTTCAGCTGGTCCAGAAATCTGAGAGGTTCAAACATCATTTCAGTATAATAATAAGATAAGATACCTATTACATGCCATCACAGCGTGAGTAATACTCATCAAACCATCACCATCAAAATAAATCTTCAAACCATGACCAAGCGTTCAAACCATCAGTTATGCACTAAAGCAGAAAACCAATACCTCTCCAAACATCAAAAGCCAGGAATCCCACAGCTGTCACAACTTTGGTCTTCCCGAAGATTCCCTTTTCTCCCCAGAAATACCAAGTCGCAAGGCCGCACATGAGAGCGGGCCAACCTCCAAAGCGTACCAAGCCGACCATCCAATACATGGCAAAGAACCAAAGGATTGGGATCCAGATATAGAGGTTGAACCAGTGGAAAGCATACTGATGCTCTTCGTCCACCTTCGAATGAGGAGGTAGACCACCGAGCCAGGACGGGGCGAGAACACGATAAATGTTGAGAAGTGGAGGTGGACGGGCGAGC
>MU271481.1:0-13333 GCA_021432655.1 Atractiella rhizophila
ACGTCTGTCGCGTTCCAATAGATAAAGTCCGTTCCAGGATCGATGGAAATATCGTCAGGAGCATCCTCACATTTGTAAGCCGGTGCTTGAAGCGTCGTCGTGAATGTGCAGTTCACACTCTCGCATGCCGCTTTCCAACCAGTGACAGGCGCAGAGGAAAGGAAGACGCGGGTTGCGAGCGCTTGCATCGGCAAGGATGGGCCATCGTACGTTGCGTCCGCCGGATCTCCCTATCCTTTCGATGAGAACGAGCTTCCGTCAGTCAAGTGACATCATAGACAGACCTTCCAAACGATATAATTTACCAGTTCCGTCTCCTCCGGAAACAGTGTATTCGCCATTGAGAAAGTCGGAACTGTGCAAGGCATGGTAGACGTCGAGGTGCGGAAAGAAGCTGTAAGAGTTGCGGGAGTAAGGATGGCGGGAATGGCGAGTAGACGCGCGATGGTAGAAATGAGGACAAGAGATTTGCTATTCCTCCAAAGCGCGAAGTGAAGGTAGGAAAAGATGGAATTGTTCAGCGCAAATGAAGCAGAAATGTCCTTGAGCGAGCGATAGGTCGTTCGAGCATGGTTCCTATGCTCAAGCTCAGTCATTGAAGATACAGAATGTAAACAGACATACCATGCGGTTTTCGTGAAAGCAATGCTGACAGCCTCAGTGACGAAGACTTGAAAGGCGAATCCCAATCCAGTCCCTATCCTCAACAACCAATTCTGACTGAGTCCCACATCATCAATAGCTCTTGTATCCACACTATTATAGACGAAGTGATGCGCCAATGCCATGGCCAGCGAAGCAACGAGCCAAAAGGAGGAGATGAGAAAGGTTCCCGAAAGGAAGTGATCAATGAATCGGCGTCGTGGGCGAGAATCGGCGTCGACAACATGGAAGGCAGTCGATCCTGTCTCCTTCGAATTCCACGCTGACTGGAAGTACGAGCTCTCGTTCGGCCTACCCAGTAGGGTCGAATCGCTCGCGTTTCTGACTATGTCGGGACGGGGTCCTTGGAGGCGATACTCTTCGTTTTCTAGTTCGTTCGTATGAACTGAGCGGTAGGAGGCCATTCTGCGGAAACATGATCAGAAGTCCACTCAGACATCCTCAAAAATTCCACCCACCAGATATCGTCACTGTTGGATAGAAGAGGAGAAAACGAGTGCTGTAGAGGGCAGCTGAAACTTATGTAGTGCCGACGTGCCAAACAGCCCCAGCAGCTCCGATGGCACAGCTCCTACTGTTCCCAGCACCTCTTGCCGTCTTCCATCTCATTGTACACCTGCGTAAAATTCGAATGTTCGCTTCTTCAATTGTTCGCCCCTAATGACACCGGCGGTGTTGAGCTTGTCTCTCCATGTTCAAAACAACTGATGAGTCACCATTGTCATGACTGTGCGTTATCTCCAGGGCAGTCTCGATATGAAATATGTGAAACCTGTCCCAAAAGGTTGGAGAATAAGCTCACGGTAGTCCTGAAGCCAGAACCAAAGAAGACCAAAGAATGACACCAACGATGGAGGATGTTTGGGGGGACATCTCTCGATTCCCTAAGCTGAAGTCAAGAGGTGAAAAGTCTCGATTAAGCGATTCAGAGCTGCAGTCCTTTGTCCAGACTCCTCGGGAAGAAGACTCCGTTGCAGCTGCCCGCGCTTTCCTCCAACTGACGGAGGAAGTGTTGAATCTGGGAAAAGAGCTGGATGTCGTTGCTGGGAAATTAGACAGGCTGGAGAAGGAGGCTGGAGAGCTCGACAGGTGGGCTGAAGGTGGGTCGCTTCTTGTCATTCTCCAGCTGGGTTGGTGTTGAAGAGATACGAATAGAGCATAAGACTACGTAAATGATATTTCAGCTGTGATTACTTCGTCCACATCCGAGAGTGATGAATGCATTCGACGCCTTATGAATGTCTGAGGATATCTGTAAGCGAGCGAGCATCTGCGCCTGCATTTGAGTCAGAGGTGGCAGGATGTACCTCAAAGGTTGCATGGATTCGTTGGATCTGAAATATAAAAGGCTTTCACATAACCTGGCTACACAGTGAAGGGTGTCATGTTCAAACAGACCTGCTATAAAGAGCGTAGTATCTAAAACAGCTGAAGCCTCACGTGATCCTACGTGCAGGGCAATATCTTGGATTCTATTTGAACCTTGGTGGATGCTCAGAAATGGGGAAGAGAGATGAACCACAAGTTTGTTATCCAAGAAATAGCGGTCTCCGAACCCCTCATCGCGCCGTATTGCCGCCAGTGCCAGAGTTGGACGCTGATGGAAAACAAAGCGAAGTCATAGTCCTCTTACTCGGGCGAAAGAAGCCTAGACAAAATTGATGGTTTTGCTCATCGTTACATAAGGCCCTAGTCTCATGCAGCGGGGATTGAATTCTTGTCTACCAGATCTGCTAGCTCTATTATGTGTCATCCAGCACTGGAAGCTCGAAATGACCTATTCGCAAGGTGCACAGAGTAGCATCAGACTATCTGCTCGGTGATAATCCAAGGAATCTATTGCATTTTCGATGTGATATGGAAGTGAGTCTGGTGGAGATGGGGAATAAGGATGTCGGGGAATCAAGGCCGTCGAATTCAGCGCCAAAGGATGATTCTTCACCTTTGACAGAAAATATAAGGACAAAATATGGAGGATTTACCGTCTATATTTACAATGACTTATTATAAGGGACCTCGCAGACGGAAACGAGAGCACGTTAGTTCAAAACTAGGTGAAAAGCTGGTCAATACCTTCCTCCAAATGCATCGGCGTCTCTTGAAGCAGCAGATTTGCAGCCAACTCTACAAATAATATCACATTACACGTTTCATCTATCCTCGACTCAGCCTCACTACGGCCAGCCCACGCTTTAAGTTGACATGAGAGAGACTCGGGATGGTAAGGTCGCTGCCGTTTGCGAACCCTTTTAGAGCGCTCAGCTCCCATCGTCTGATCCCGCGCTAAAGGAAAGGTCCTCCGAGGGATCCAGTCAGGGATACCCACCCATTCTTGTTTGGGCTGAAAGGATGACAGAGGTCCACAAGTCAACTTGTCAACTTGAGTCAAGGTGCCGACTTTCGGCTTCCTCAAATGGATACTGATACTTTCTTTGCCACTTTGTCTGAACATAAAACCATGAAGCAGCCTCCGTTTGTTCAACATTCGTACACCTCACGTCTTGCGTTACTCTGTGCGTCCGTTCCTGACGCAGTGACCGTGACCCTCGTAAAGAGACGAAAGCAAGCCCCGTCGTAGTCGTCCGGACGAACGAAGAACGAGCCCCTGAGGTGCTGTAACCACAAAAACGACGAATTCTTCATTTCGCCACTCATCCTTCGCCCACAATGTTCCTACGTCGTCTTCCCCCCCGGCACCTCCTCCGCACCTCCCTCTCTCCGCGGCAGACTCCCCTCCGCGCACTGGCCACCGCTGCCTCCCCCACACCCGCCAACCTCAAGTCGGCCCCGTCGCCAGTCGACGCCTTCGCCAATGGCACCAACTCGTACTACATCGAGGAAATGTACCGCCTCTACCAGCGCGACCCTTCCGCCGTGCACCCCAGTTGGAAGGTCTACTTTAGCGGGATGGACACCAAGGGCTTGAAGAGCGAACATGCTTTTGTCCCCCCTCCCCAACTTATGGCTGGGCTGGGCGCTATGCCTGTGGCTGCGGATGGAGCACCCGTATTGAGTATGGGTGGTGGAGGTGATTTGGAGGATCATATGAAGGTTCGTTGCCCTCTTTTACACGTCGGGGTTCGGCGCTGCAAGCAAAAGCAGCTTCATTAATGCATGCTTGTGGTTCGACGTGGGGCTCCTCTTTAGCCTTTTGGATGGGCCATTTCTCGTCCGGATTGCTCCACCTTTGTAGCGAACGAATTTTACTGGTGGTCTGTAGCAAAATTACGCTTAGCGTCACGAGAACCAGCAGCGAGCTTGCCATTGGCAGTTCAAATACTCAGACTGAAGGTCTTCATTTAAACCCCCTCGTTCTCGCATTCTTTTCGTTATTGAGCAGCCCAGAAGTTCATGTTGCAGCGAGGCAGCCAAAGTGCGTTGGTTGACACATTATGGTGATGGGTAATAGGTACAATTGCTCGTTCGAGCATACCAAGTACGGGGTCACCACATCGCGACCCTGGATCCACTAGGCATCAACGCCGTCGACCTCGACTCATCCGTCCCCTCCGAACTTCAAATCTCGACCTACGGATGGGAAGAGAAGGATCTCGACAAAGAATTCGCGCTAGGTCCCGGTATCCTTCCCCAATTCCTCGAATCCGGCATCACGAAGATGACCCTTCGAGAGGTGATTGAGACCTGCAAGAAGGTCTATTGCTCATCAGTCGGCGTCCAATACGTCCATATCCCCGACCGTCTCCAATGCGATTGGCTCCGAGCTAAATTCGAAACCCCTGTCCCGTACAGCTATACCATCGACGAGAAGAGGATGATATTGGATAGACTGATTTGGTCGGACTCTTTCGAAAAGTTCATCGCGTCCAAATACCCGAATGAAAAGCGTTTCGGACTCGAAGGTTGCGAGAGCTTGATTCCGGGAATGAAGGCCTTGATCGATAGGAGCGTGGATGAGGGAGTGAAGAGCATCGTCATCGGCATGCCCCATCGAGGAAGGCTCAATGTGCTGTCGAACGTCATTCGTAAACCGACGGAAGCTATCCTTAACGAATTCGCTGGCTCGAAGGATCCCAACGAAGAGGGAGGTGGAGACGTCAAGTATCATTTGGGCGCCAACTACGTGCGACCGACCCCGTCAGGGAAGAGAGTGTACCTTTCCCTCGTTGCTAATCCTTCGCATTTGGAAGCCGAAGACCCGGTCGTGCTCGGCAAAACGAAGGGGATTCAACACTTTGAAGGGATGGGAGACACGAACAGCGCCATGGGCGTGTTGTTGCATGGAGATGCAGCGTTCGCAGGTCAAGGAGTGGTCTATGAGACCATGGGGATGTACGATTTGCCAAACTATGGAACGGGGGGAACGATCCACCTCATCGTCAACAATCAGATTGGATTCACCACCGACCCGAGAGAAGGACGATCGACCCCGTACCCCTCCGATATCGCCAAAGCTATCGACGCACCTATCTTCCACGTAAATGGTGACGATGTGGAAGCGGTCAATTTCGTCTGTCAGTTGGCGGCGGATTGGAGGGCCAAATTCAAGAAGGACGTGGTCATCGATATCGTTTGTTATCGAAAGCACGGACATAACGAAACCGATCAACCCTCTTTCACCCAACCGAAGATGTATCAGGCGATCGGGAAGCAGAAGAGCGCGTTGGAACAGTATGCGGAGAAGCTGGTGAAGGAGGAAACGTTCACGAAGGAGGAGATTGAGAAACATAAGCAGTGGGTTTGGGGAATGTTGGAGAAGGCTCAAGAGGCTTCTAAAGATTATAAGACGACAAGTAGGGAGTGGTTGTCTAGCAGTTGGGAGGGATTCCCGAGTCCTAAAGAGCTGAAGGAGAATATCCTCGAGGCGAGGAAGACGGGAGTGGAGGTCGACCGTCTCAAGTCGATCGGAGAACAGTTGGGCAATTTCCCGGATACGTTCAGCGTTCATAGGAATTTGGCGAGGATTTTGGCTACGAGAGCAAAGACGGTGAAGGAGGGAGTGAACATCGATTACTCCACTGCCGAGGCTTTGGCTTTCGGTACGCTTGCGCTGGAGGGAAACCATGTTCGTCTCTCGGGTCAAGATGTAGAGAGAGGAACGTTCTCACAGAGACACGCCGTGCTCCATGATCAAGAGACGGACGAACGTTATACCCCTCTCAACCATTTGAGTGAGGATCAGGCGAAACTCACCATTTGTAACTCTCCTCTGTCCGAATTCGGGGTTCTCGGTTTCGAATTGGGCTATTCGTTGGTCGATCCCCATAGTTTGACTATTTGGGAAGCACAGTGTTCGTCATTTCTCATATATGTTTTATCTCGAACAGAATTGCCTGAACTGCGCTGCGATGATGGATAGTTGGCGACTTCGCAAACGGTGCCGCAGTGATAGTCGACCAATTCATCTCCTCTGGCGAGCGCAAATGGCTACAACGCTCCGGTCTGGTCATGTCCCTTCCTCATGGATACGACGGTCAAGGACCAGAACACTCCTCTGCTAGGCTCGAAAGGTTCCTCCAGCTCTGCGATGACCATCCCCTCCGTTTCCCGAGGGGCGATAAACTCAAACGACAGCTTCAGGATTGCAATATGCAGGTCGTTTATCCTACCACTCCCTCCAATTGCTTCCACGTGCTGAGGAGACAGGTTCATCGGTATGCTTTTCATCAACCTTTTCCATACAAGACGGAAGCAATGCTCAGTCGACCATAACAGTGACTTCCGAAAGCCACTTATCCTCCTTTTCTCCAAAAACTTGCTCCGTCATCCGATGGCGAGAAGCACAATCGAGGAAATGGGGGCCGGAACGGCCTTCCAGCGTTTCATCCCCGATCCTCATCCCGAATCTCTTGCCCCTCCCGAAGAGATCAAGCGTCACATCGTTCGTCCTTTTTTTCTCGCAGGGATTGCCTCCTCATTTGTGCATAGATCTGTTCTGGACAAGTTTACTACCAGCTTCTACAAGAGCGGGAGAATCGCGGTATCAACAACATTGCCATATCTCGACTTGAACAAATCTCTCCTGTGCCATACGACCTCATCGTTCCTGCTCTGAATAAGTATCCCAACTCGGATGTCATGTGGGCTCAAGAGGAACCGCTCAACGGTGGTGCCTGGTCGTACCTGCAGTCGAGAATTGAAACCGCCATGCGCGAAACCGATCACCATAAGGAACAAAGGGTCTGGTTTGCAGGTCGTGACCCCACTTCGAGCGTGGCGACTGGAAGCAAGGCAGCCCACAAAGCTGAAATGGCAGCCGTATGCCCTTTTCTTCCATTTCTGTTTGGTCATAACTAATTGTGCTGTTGGTCACAGTATCTAAATGCCGCTTTAACTCTACGGGAGTAGACAATGCTCGGTTATTTGAAGTAAATACGGAATGTAGTAGTTTCAATAGTCCTTATATTCGTCTTTCTAATCGCATAGCAATCTCATGTGCTCGAATTTCACCAATCAAAGCCTCATCAGGGCCGACCCTTTCCTTATCTGTTTGACACGAGATCTCGAAGATTGGATTGATCAGATTTGAGGTAGGGACTCAACAAATTAACGCTCGCATTTGAGTCTTCCAGGCTTTTGTGTGAACGTGGGGAGAATTCTCCGCCTACTCGTAGCTCTCTAATGTAATCCTTCACTCCCTTCTCTCTTTTGCTGTCAAAGAACACCGTCTGCGGTATCATTAGAGTTCACCTTTCCAACGGCCAAGTTGTCCTGTGCTCGTTGCACCTCCTTTGTCCAATCTGCTCTCTCAATGAATAAGACACTGGCAATCATAGTCCCATAGACGGCGACGGTGCAGCCCACCCAGAGTCCAAACAGACCCATTTGAAAGTTAGAGAACGCAAGGTAGAAACCGAGTGGTAATCCGACGACATAAAATGCAGCTGATTGCAAGCACTTCAAAAGGAAAAACCATATGGAGGATGGTACAACGCACTCAAATTGATTGCTGCCCCAACGTTTTGTCTTCCCATGCCTCTCAGTACCCCCGTTCTACGAGGCAAGTCAGTGTTTGGCAGCGGCGACGGATGCGAAACGGACGAGGCTGCCGAGACTCCATCACCCAACTGAAAGGATGCAACCTGCACATGAGGTATCAGACTCTCCTCCAGATCGGACTTTGGGGCAGCTTACTAATGGTAGAACAGAAGCAACAGATTCAACTATCGGCGCCTCACCAATGAAAAGATAACCCCATTTGTTCCTGAGGAGGAACAGCCACAATGAGTTGATAACAGAAATTCCAGCAGCTAACAAGATCGTGATTCGACCTGTACCGTTTAGCTGTTGATACGACACATATGAACGGGAAAACCCACTTGTCTTCTGAGCCATGATTCCAAAGCCGCCACCAATGCAGTTCCCGGTCCTGACGGCTGCAGCTCTAAGTCGTCATTCAGTGGAGCTGTTCACACTTTCGTTGAAGAAACGGCGCACGATCCCAAAGCAGCTGGGAGCTGGTAACTCAATGCTGCTGTGATGATAAGAATGCTCTGCGCCGCCAGTTGAGCCGGACCCATCAATGAGGCTCCAAACGTGATGACTTCCCTGATGAACGAAAGGTTCACGGAACGTTCATTCTATAAGGAAATTGACCCAACCATGACCACCATTCGCTCCCCTAAACACTTTGAGCAGTTTTTACAGAAAATCAACAATGAAAACGGACCACCATAAGGATACCTGCTATTCCCTGTTGAAGAGTCAACTACATGTTACTCCAAAGCCACTACACACCAATTTGAGATTCATCCACAAGCCTATCTGTAGATCAGCGAGGCGATTTGTGAGCAAGGATGCACAAACCTCTAGCGTTGAGAATCTCCATCGAAAATCCACCCCAGCCTTTTCTGTCCACCCACCACACACTATACGCCAAAGAGAACAAGAACATCGACCACATAGACAAGACCGTCGCCACAGGAGCACCGGCAAAACCAATCCGTACTGAATCTGGTCCCCAGACAAGTAGCAGGTTACCTGCAATGTTGATCGGTAGACTGAAGGCTGTGGCTACAGTCGGAACGGTCATCAATGCCTGTTGGATCATTGAGAATCGTCACTCTAAGCAGAGAGGAGGTACCTGAGCTTGCAGCCAGCGTCGAACACACTCAAAGCCTGCATAAGCCGGTAAACCACAGCTCACTATCTGTTAAATCTTGAGCTTGCATCTGAACGTAGACAAACGACGTACTCGAAGGTAAAGCGAAGCAAGTCGAGCGACTTCGGCATCCTGTCGAAGAACAATGAAGATTGGCTCTGCTAACCAGAATAATGTGATTTGAGGTACTGCCAACAACAGTAGTATGAGATAAGTCCTTAAGGCGTGTAGAGACGTGGATTTGGGATTGGAAGAGGTGAAAGCTTGAGAAGAAAGAGAATCGATGGCGGAGCACACTCCTGATACCAGAGAGAAGCAAGCAACGTTCGCAGTTATCGATGCCAGTGATGAAGCTACACACTGAAGCGTAAGCGCATACCTCGATTTATCGAAGCAGAGCGCTCACCAGCCAATTCCGTCGTCCCCAAATGGCCCACGCTAAAAACGGTAACGGCCAATAGCGAATATTCAAAGCAATAAGTGGCGAATATTGGAGTCGTGTAACAAGCGAGAAGCCACCATTCCTTTCTGGTGTTCCAATGTGGATCAAACAATCCGAGGGCTCTATCATGCGTGGACGTGGCAAGGAGAGGTGTGCTTTCGCTGGCACCAAGAGCAGGGGTCACCGAAGGACGTCCCCTAACTTGAACATTCGGTTCGCACTCGGGAACTTGAATGCTGGAAATATTGAGTCCGTCGAAAGATGTCACTCGTACGTCCAGGTCGTTGTGATCAGTGTGTGAATTGGAAGCCATAGGGTATGGAGAATGAGCTTGGGCTCTTAGTTCCTCTAGCTGTTGCAAGGGTCTTCGATGTATACAGGACAGGATGAATCAAGCAAGAATAGGCTGAAACCTTTAAGTGTTTATATGAGCCGGGTAAAAGACCATGGCTTGACTCGAGTCGATGGAGAGGCGTCTAGTAAGAATCGGCACTCTTTCTCAGTCAAGAACAACGGCGCTGCGCTATTAGGATTTGATGCTATTGAATTTTTGCTACAAATTGGTGGTATGCAAGCTGGGCTGCTATAAAGCTGTGATTAATATCGGCTTACTCAGCATTGAGAGAGGGAATCAGAAACCAGAAGTCATGTTGGTGTGCTGATTTGAACCGACTCAGTCAGTTTGAGAGGGAGACTGTCTGGTTGATTGAATCTCGTGAGGAGCGAGCTTCCAACATGATAGGAAAGCTCATACAGGTCGAGTACACGTCGATTATAACATGAGAAATGTTTCGATTATATGGAGCGATTATATGGAGCGATTATAGGACAATCAATACAGTAGGAAAGTAGCGATGCTGAAATGTGTGACTAAAAATAAGGAAGAGTAGTTCGGAAATCGTCCAACACGGGCGAGGGACTGCGATCATAATATGAAATGTCAGAGGAAGAATCCAACGGCAAAAATTGTAGAGGTTGCTGCTGTACTAGGGAGTTTTCATCCTCAAAATCTTGCATGAATTGGACCATTTTGCTGCTAGGCCACAGGATCCTTTCGCATCTCTTCATCATGCTAATACCACCTTCATAAAAGCATTTTGTTGGAAGGAGACACGCACAGAAACCCATCATCTCGCAGTCGCGCGTTATTCTGGCTTTGCATCCATCTTGCAAACCATCCACCGTCCATAAGACGAAGCTCCGCCATTATGCTTCGTTGCCAAAGAAAAGGATTGCTGAATCCGCCAGACCACATCTTTCTGATGTTTTGAAAGCTTCAGACAGGTAGCTAATAGAGTAGACAAGCTGCTCGTCTAATCGCCGTTGAGTGATATCGCGAAGTTCTTGTGAGATTGAATCATGCAAACGTTGCTCTTGAGAAAGAAGGATGGCGAGGGCCAATGCGTGCCGGGTCATAGATGCCACCACTTCGTTCACGAAAAGAATAGGGAATTGAGAGTCCCCAAATGATACTGAAAGGCTAGCGTCGTCGCTTGGTGTCCCAATTATCGTAGGGAAGTCTAGTAAAGCTGTCGGAAAGTGTATATGCCACTGCTCTTGAAAAGATGTCACAGCCATCGCAAGGGGCACGATCTCATCGACGTATTTTGTACCATCGTCTAAGACAAGGTTCTGCTCTGATAATTGGGAGGTAAGAATGAGATGGAGCGGAGTGAATTATAGGCCTACCAGAATAGATCAGAGCCCTGGTGACTCTTTCGAGGTATGACAAGCAATCATGAAGTGATGACGATGACGGAGTCATCAGGTGGAGTTCGAAGGCGAAGCCCAAATCAAGGTAGTGTTGGTAATGTGGCAGGTAACGAATGCAGTGTTCCTCAGATCTTCAAGAACCTTGAGCCAATATCCACATTCGAATGGGGAACTTACATCTTAGGTTCGCAAGCATAAAGAAAGCCTTTGTGATTGTCAATCCTCTTCACGATCACAGTCAGCGACGAAGATGTGGTTCGCTGCTAGACCTACACATAATATCCTGAAACACTCCTCTAAGATTGACTTTCGATCCTCGCCTGACGTCCACCATAGAACAGACAGATGTTTGAGAGATATTTCTGTGAGAATGTCCCATACCAGTGGGTCCTGTAGGAGTCTCAGCTGCGTCTGAATCAGAGAATAATACGCACCGGGTATTCATCCACCAAGGCTTGTCCTAGCTGCACGAGATCACTCAAGCTTTCCAACGACGGTCGACGCAAAGGTGATTGTGGCAACAGAGCTTCTTCCAGTAGACTGCTGACTGTTACTTTCCATTCTTTGTATTTTTTCTCGACTTCTGCTCTTTCAGTAATTGGTAGACTTGAAGCGGAGACGTCTGATGATGGGCTTAAGCTGGATAAATCCTATCCTTTCCTTAATAGGGGCTAGGGGATGATCACAAAGAAACTTACGACCTGCGAGGCGTCTGCTGCTGATGGATAAACGATTAAAGACTTGGCAATGAAATGGGTTAGGAAAGTCAATGATTTGGGTGGGGGGGGGAGACCAACCAGTAAGTCGCTCAAAATCGATTGAAGTTGTGGTATCAAACTTCCTCGCGGCGGGCTTGCGTCTACGGGCGAGGTGGATTTCAATCGCTTAACCGCAGTGGTACTTTCTGTACGCCTTTTTCGTTTTGACTTGATTCGAGTAACGTCTGCTTCAAGTTGCCTGCTGGATGTATAATTTGACTTGTGAGAGAGCTGCTCCAAATCCCATCTGGAGAACAAGGTTAGGTCGCAACGAGGTTTCACATTCAAATACAAACCTTTTATCTGAAAGCTGAGCTGGACGCGTGCTGGTCTGTCGGGGTACGTGACAGGAGAAGATGCACTCTTTTGCATGTTGGACGCAGTTGTCGCAGGTGAAAGAGGAGCCCGTTCGAAAGCAATCCACTGCTGAGCTTCGACAGGCTTCACAACCAGGTTCCAAGTGCATCTTTGAATATTTGAATACGGAAGAAAGAATAGAGTAATTACCTCAATTGAATGAAGTCTGCAGTTCAATATATACCTTATACCTCCTCCGCTGTTCCGAAGACTATGTCAGCAGAAACAGGATCCATAGAGGCTTCAAATGTTCAGTACTTTCACCTTGCCCCAAAAATGGTCCAAACTTGCTGAGACAATGCGTTGTACCGCAGTGTACTAATCCCTCGTATACCCTCAGCTGAGCTTATCATGAGGAGCCATGAGTTAAGCAGCTCTCCGAAAGATGGAGTGTGGCCAAACAAGTGCCGAGTTCGACTCAAAGGAAGCTGTTAATGTTTGGAGAGATGGCCAAGTTGGCGACGAAAGGGATTAAATGGCTTTACGATGGTCAAACAAGGACGGACAACGAGGGCTGTCAAGCCGTGGGATGGAGATGGAGTGTGCAGTGACGCTTGTAAAAAGATGCTTTGTACGTCAGGTTGGGTTACTGAAACAGAATTTTTATCGAATTTATCAGGTGTAACAGCACAGTAAGACAATGTCAACTACAACTACATCGCTCGCAACATGTCGTTGTCAGCGGATTTGCAGACACTACGCGTCGACAGCTTTTTGAGCCATCTGTAAAGCCCCCTCTTTTGTCTTGTTCCCTCCGATGAAACCACTGGCATGAACGAAGACACAACCATCAATGCCAGTCAACTTGCTCAACTGATCGTCCCTTACACCTCTCCAAGGCTCTGGCAGCGCTTTCCGGCTCTCAAAGCTGCCTTCTTCTTTCGGTACGGCTTGGACTCTCCAATTTGGACCATCCTCGGGATAAAGGATGTAAAGTGTCGAGGAATCTTTTGCTTCCTCTTCAAGTGTTGAGAGATGATCCTAAGGACAGCTCCAACTTGAATGATGTCTTTAGAGGACGGAATAACCCATACCTTCCAAGGTGCGAACTTTTCCAGCTCAATAATGCCGTTCTTTCGCCCTTTGAAGGCTCTCTCGACAATCTCCCTCGCTGGGAACCAAGAATCGTGCAGGCTTTGGAGAGCTTCGAAGAACTCCCCACCAGCGAGGACGGACGCTTTGAGGAATAGATCATCTTGATCTGCAGGAGTACTGGAGACATTCCAAGCCGGATTCAGCTTGTGAAACGGTTCAGAAACAAGATGCGAGGAGAAACGCAAGTGCGTACTCTGCTGATCCTCGAAGGAAGATCGGTTGACGACTTGTAGTTCCTTTTGATTT
>MU271481.1:15812-55835 GCA_021432655.1 Atractiella rhizophila
TTGTATAGCATCAATGGCATCAATTGGTCTCATGAAATCGAGCTCCAATTCGAAGCGCTTGAACCTGCTTGCACCAATTGGCAAGTCAGACGAACGGTAATTACAATAAATAACGTTCCCTTTTCCTCTTCCTGTGAGCTTTTTCTCCCAAAAGCAACCAACGCTTCAACAGCCACTCAACTTGAGCCATACCGTACCACTGGGCGGCGTCGCGTATGTGTGTTAGAAATGTTTGGCGACGCGGAAGCTGCTTGATGGACTTGATTGAAACAGTGAATCTGGGCAGCCGCGATTGGTGAGCATTGTAATGATTTGCCTTTTCAGCGCCACAACTCCTGGCGAATCATCCATCAGATTGCCAGATTCACATTGTCTTGGACATTGCAAGTCTGAAAGAACTCAACTGCGCAAATGCATAGTTCAAGAGGCCGTGTTTGAGGGACGAAGATTGTGATGGCTTGACATGTCAGACTGTCATTTTCATGTCTTCTGATTTTGATTGAGAACTCCAAGAGAGGAAGATGAACGAGTCGCCTTGCGCTCGCTTGTTGATCACGCAGTCAAGGCTTCCCGACTTTCAATCCTTGCATTCATTTGGGTTCACTTCTCGGTATCAACACGCACATGCCTGCGCATTCGAAATGGCGATGATGTTGTTCTATCTCGTTCATCACACATCACCAGATCCACGCGACCTCCGCGCTGTAAGGCCTTTCTGGTTTTTGGGAGGGCTTTCAGGCTAGTGTGCAGTCCACATATGCCTCTGCTAACATCGTTGCATTGTATCATTATGCCTCCTGACATCCGCTGCTTTCCCCATCTTTATATTTCGCAGTTTTTCGCTCACATCGGGCTTTTGGTAAAGCGGAACCGTACCTTATCAATGGCAAAGCATGTGGTGGATCTCGGCAGTGCCATTATTCAGTGGCTGATAAGGTTGTGAGCTTGCGATAAAAACTCCCCACCTCGCTGTCGAGTGACCCATCGAAATTTTTTTCGTATCGCTCCCTGGGCTTGACCACTGCTTTTGCCTGCTCCTCATTCGTTCAGCAGCAGTTCCCTTGACAAGAAGCAGAAATGGATCCTAGTCAATCTGCCCCCGTCGTGGAGGAGAAGAAGGACGTGTCTAACGTACGTTTCCCAATCTCGAGCTAATGCCGTCTCATGGACGTGCCGTGCCATAGATGACCGTCCTGCCCATGTACAACAAGCCGGAGCCTCAGAGGAGGACGAGCTCTGGCGTGTCGACTGACGAGAAGGCTGATTTGAAGGAGGGAGAGACGACTACTCATGACGTAGAGCCAGCCCACAGCGAGAAAAAGAGTGGATTATACCAAAAGCTTAGGATTCCCATTCATGTTGGTTTCTCTTTGACATGACGCCCTGTCGCTGACGGATTTGTAGATTGGTCTTTTTGCTTTGATCCTTGCGTCAGTTCCTAAACTTTTTGATTTGAATGGAGAAAGCGAATAAGAATTGTAGATGGTGGATCTCTGGCATTGTCCTCAAGGCGACCCGTCATCGTTGGATCCAATCCACCATCCTTGCCTGGTTCTTCCTCCTCTGCATCATCTCGCGGCACATCCCCTTCTCGCCTCTGGGAAAGCCCATTGGTGCTGCTTGGAACACTGTCGTCGGCAAACCGTTCTGGGCCTTGCCTTACGTCGCCAGGCTTGGTCTGGGAGTCGTCAGTCTGCTCGCTTTGGTGCTTGGAACCGCCTTCGGTGTCGAACTCAGGGACGGCTCGAACTACGGTGACAGGGCGAGATGTCTCTTTGGATTGGCCGTTTTCCAAGCTGCATTCGCCCTTACTTCGACCAACATTCGTAAAGTCCAATGGGGTCAGCTCTTTGGTTGGTTTGAAAGATTAGGGCTGATGGGCAGCTGGTAGATACCGTCATTGTCGGTCTTGGATTCCAGCAGATCCTTGCTCTTTTGGTCTTCAAGACTGGTGCTGGTTTCGACTTCTTTAACTGTGAGTGTTCTTTACATTTGCCGTAGTATGAGAAACTGAGTCAATGATGTATTCAGGGATTGCTCAGCTCGCCCAGGATTTCCTTGGCTGCGCTCAAGCTGGTGCTTCCTTCTTCTTCGGCGCGACCCTTGCCAGCCAGCACTTGTTCTTCGTCTCGACCCTTGCTGCCATCATCTTCTTCATCGCCTTCGTGCAAGCCGCTTACTACATCGGAGCTATGCAGTGGATCATTGAGAAATTTGCCTGGTTCTTCTTCAAGACCCTCAGGATCTCCGGTGCAGAAGCTGTCGTCGCTGCTTCCTCTCCTTTCATCGGTCAGGGAGAGTCTGCCTGTTTGGTCCGCCCTTATGTCGCGATGATGACGCCTTCAGAGGTATGTTTAGTTTTTTCGACTTCCTGTGATGCAAACGTTGAACACATTTGGGTGCAGATTCACCAGACCATGACTTCCGGTTTCGCGACCATCGCAGGATCTGTCTTGGGAGCTTACGTCTCTCTTGGAATGCCTGCCAGTTACCTCGTCACTTCCGCTGTCATGTCCATCCCTGCCTCCATTGCCATCTCTAAGCTTCGATACCCAGAGGAGGGAGAGCCTCTCACTAAGGGACGCGTTGTCGTCGCCCGAGATAACGACGATGCCGTCAACATCTTGCACGCCTACTCCAACGGAGCTTGGTTCGGTCTCCGCGTCGCTGGTATGATCCTTGCCAACGTCGCTACCCTCCTCTCCCTCATTGCCGCCATTGACGGTTTCCTTACCTGGTATGTCACATCATAACGCCAAACTCACTGTTTGTTTGCTTATCCACATTGAAGGACCGGAAAATCTTTCGGAATCCACCACCTCACTCTCGAACTCATCTTCCAATACATCTTCTACCCAATTGCGTGGTTAATCGGAGTACCCCAGGGAGAACTTCTCACGGTCTCCAGGCTCATTGGTGTCAAGCTTGTCGCCGTAAGTACACTATTTTAGATGCGAACAAAAGCTGAAGTGATGCGAATAGAACGAGTTCGTCGCTTACAGCGACCTTCAACCCCTCATCCCCACCCTCAGCCAGCGTGCGTTCACGATCGCAGTCTTCTCCCTCTGTGGATTCGCCAACCTCTCATCGCTCGGAATCCAAATCGGAGTGCTGTCCTCCTTGGCCGACAATCAAAAGGTCGTCATCTCTCGCGTCGGTCCCTCCGCCCTCATTTGCGGTTTCATCGCGACTCTCCAGACCGCTGCTATTGCTGGTATGCTTGTCTGAGGCCTCTTTTCACGGGCTTTCTATTCTCATGTCATGCCAACTTCATGAACGGCTTGTTTAATGGTATTAGACTGGTAATGTTGTGTCACGCATGTTTGTTGGGGTAAAATGGATTTGCATTAATTATGCATTCATCTCGCATGGCGAAACAAGATGCTCCATATTTAAGCGATTCTCAGTCTGCAGGACAATTTCGCGGTCTCGTGAGCTAGAGGAACCCATGTAGCCTATCACCGAGTATGAGAACCAATTTTTCTCCTGGATTCTTATTGTGGGGAGATAGAGGACCTCTGGTAACCTGAATTTACATTTGTACAAAGGTGTCTACGCCTGCTTAACCTTCTCTGTCAGCTCTGGGACGGCGTCGTACAAATCACTATTCCATGGCGGATCAGTTAAATAAACCTCAATGACCTTGCAACGAGCAGACTCACGCAACCAATCCCACATCCGCAACCTGGAAGATGGGTGCTTCTGGGTCCTGCGTCCCCAACGCATCAGCGATTCCTGATTAGATGACAGCAAAAGAGCATACCTTGTTAATCGCGACGATGACCTTGGAATCCTTCATGCCAGCCAAATGCTGAATGGCTCCCGAAATTCCCACAGCCACATACAGCTCAGGAGCCACGACCTTTCCAGTCTGTCCGACTTGCAAGGAGTTGTCGGCATACCCACTGTCGACGGCAGCCCGACTGGCGCCGACTGCAGCCCCAAAAGCGTCAGCGAGGGGAACGATGAGAGAGTCAAAGTTTTCTTTGTTCTTCAACGCTCTTCCGCCTGAAACGACCCGTGAAGCAGAGCCGAGGTCGGGACGAGTGGAAGTTACGAGCTCGTCGGAGATCCAGGTTGAGAGAGCTGCGAGGAGCTTGTAAGCTTGATTTTTCGTGCATGAAAGGTTCTGGCATACCTGAACCGATGTTCGCTGCCTCCGCTTCTGCTAGCTCTGCCTCTGAGCTACCGTCCTTCGTAGCCTCGAAAGCGCTTGCACGGATAGTTAGAACCTTGTATTTATCTTCTGTAGAGACCGTTGCAAGAGCGTTTCCAGCGTAAATCGGCCGTTCAAACTCTCCTTCTCCCAAGACTTTAGAGACATCCGAGATCTACTTTGGCCATCAACCACGAATATGAACTTGAGAAGAGAGAAGGGAGCGCACTTGCTCGACATCCAGCTTGGCGGCGACGCGAGGGAAGATGTTCTTCCCCGTTGCGGTATGACCGCCTACAAAGTGCGTGTAGCCTCCTTCCTCGATCAATTTGGCGAGCACGGGAGCTGACGGTTCAGGTAACGAGTGTGCCAAGTTTTCAGAAGTTTGAACGAGGAGTTTTTGCAGGGGCAATCTAGCTCGAGCTCACTCATTCGGTCCCACCAACCATCAGTTGACTTGACGAATGCACTTACTTCTTTGCTTCTCCTTTCACGCCTTCTAACTCCTCCTTGCTTCCCAATAACACTCCGTCAACCTCACCCAGTTTCTTCGCAGCCGTTAAAGCGTTCAAAGATGCGGGATTTAGCTTCCCAGACCTGTGCTCGAGGTACAATAGCGTCTTTGCATGTCGAGCGGTGGAGCTCGAGAAGGCGCGTATGGATGTGCCTTGGGAGCTGCGCCAGATGCATGGAAGTGTACTGGCGACCGCGCGAGACATCGTGCTGATAATTCTAAGTCTTGTAAAGGGCTAGAAGTCGTCCAAAGTTCTTCCCGCGTCACTACTTGAAAATGAGAAACAAAGCCCCCTAGCCTCCGGTTACTCTGGTTGTGGCTTAGTAACCGATATATCCGAATGCAAGCCCCACAAATATGGACAACCGCCGAGTTTTAAACGACGAGCAGAGCAGTCGACGCGTCTTAGCAACTCGCCAGCTACAAAATGGCGGTGGAATCATTGCAATCTTCACCGTCATTGAGCGAAAAAGAGATGGAAAGATTTACCGAGCTGGTCTTGAAGCATCCGGAGGCGTTGGGGCTGTTTCCTTCAGTGACTTCTGTAAGCCGGGGAAGCGTCATCGACGAGGCTTAGCTGAGCAACGGACGATGAATAGAATGGGGACGTTTACGAACCTCTGGAATATTTGGACCTCACCTCGCTGACCCATTTGGCTGATTTGAGCGAGCATTCCGCCTCTGAGCGACTCAATCGCTCCTCTTTCGCATCTTCCCTCAAAGAAACCCTCCTCGAACATTACTTCGCTGTCTCCCCAAACCCGATATCTTCCCTCGTGTATCCTTCGTTCTTGAAGAGTTATAGAGAGATTGGATTTAGTGGCGTACTCTCGCCAACTGTGACAAGCGAGTGTGGAGCTACAGGACAAAAGATCCTAGATGTAGAAGAAGATGTTCAGAGGGACTGTTTTGAGATCATAGTCATGGCATTGGTTGTACTGGGAGCTCGTGCTAGTCCTCATTCTGTGAGCCTCTCAAGCTCCATTCTATCGCAAATTAATGTGCTGGTGGATAGGCAATTCTGGGAACTGATGTGTCGAACTGCCCCTTGAAGCGTAGGAACCGCCCAGACTTGTGAGCTTGCCCGATGTGCTCCATGCGAACTGTATAGCTAATTTGAAAGCTTGGTTGCAGTCGGAAACTTGGTAGCTCTCGAGAGCCGTTCTGTCAACAATTATCCAAACATCTCATGAATTCTGCCTCTTCCTCATCTGCATTCAGCCTGAGTCGCTCAGGGCTGTTCGGGATCATGTTTGTACTCCCTCATCCCGTACTGTTCCCTGGCACCATAGTGACGTGAATTTACAGCGCGTTGACAGAGGCTGTCATGTCCCTCTGTCCTTGGATACAAAACGAATCGGAAGCTCAGATCGTACGAGGTTATCTATCTACAGCGATTGAGAACTTCAAAGAGCTGTGGAAAAGGGGCGACGCTGAAGGACTCGTGCACTCCTTAGGAGCTAGAATTTGGGTCAGTAGTTCTCGCCTCCATTCACAAGTTCATGGAGTTGACCGTTTGTCGCTGAACAGTGCATCGACATCGATTTGGCGTTACAAGTGAACAAACAGCCTTTCCTGTGAGTCCTCTTCACTATTCCGCCTGCATGTAACTGATTCGTTTCGTTTTTCCTTTAAGCGGACATGAGGATATTTTGAGCATCTTCTCGCTAAGCGATTGTCCACCGGAATACCTTCTGTCGTGTCAAGGTATGTTACATGCGACGTCTGTCTGGGCACCGAACTCATCCTGCTACAAAGCCCTCCTCCAATCTGATCCCGAGCAACATTTCCGGGACGGTCTTCCCTCTCCGTTCGGTCCAAAATGTCGAAACAAAGTCCTTCCACTTTCCCTCTACGCTTTGCGACGTACTACCCTCTTAGCCACCCTTTCCGTTCCCTCCCTCACCTTCTCCTCCCTCCTTCAACTTGTTCAAGCGCTCTTCGTTCTACAAGCTCAGCACGCAAAGTGGTTTCTCGCTCATCGAGAATATATATTCAGGAAAACCACACTTCCTCTCTCCCCAAGGTCTGCTGCAAGCCATACGCGGATGTTCATCCTGCAAGAATTGGAGAATATCGCTCTTGTTTTTGCTGCTCAGTGGATTTGCGACGAGGCAAAGAAGTTATGGGGCTGTGTGGACGAGTATCGAGACGATTTGAATGCTATTGGACGAGTAGCAGAGAAAATGACACAGGAGTCGGTTGATCGTGGGCTGATGCTTCTTCGGCGTGGATTAACTGTATTTTCACCCCTTTGTTGTGACTGAAAGTTGGACATTGATTTGGATAACTAGGTGGAGGCATTTGAAGAGCTATATGGTCCGAAAGGAATGTTTATGTGGAGAGCACATCGCGTCTTTGAAAAATTGCCTGGAGGAGCAGAGTGGTTTTACGACTATTTCAAACGTGCTGAAGGGGAGACTGAACAAATAAAAAGGCTGAACGACATCGAATCGTAAGCTTGGCATTTCTCGTTGAGAAGCTGAAGATTGACGTAATGAGATAGACTGCTAGACTTCGCCTCTCCCGCTGCCTGGTTCGGTGCCAGTTATATCGGATGGGTGCGCTTGTTTGAGGATGTCTTGGAGAGGTGCTACATGAGCTTTGACCCGACAACCGTCGAGGTAAAGTACCTTGAATTCTCCAAACTAGTACTGATTGGCAATGAAGGTCCAGGGAACGAGGCTGAAAGCCGAGTTCATCGCTAAAACTTGGTTGCCGCCTATCATTGAGCCTTCGACATGTATAACCCCGCTGTTCGCCTCTACACGACCTATCACAGAAAATAATGGTTCAAGCAGCATCATCCATAACAGTCATGATCGGGAAAGTAAGACTCAGGAACGTACCACGCGGTCTGCACTGGATAGGGAGGAAGACGAGGACGACTTGGAGCCTTCACGAAAGCGCAGGCGAAGGACATGTCGGAGATGCAGAAAACCGAGTTGTCGAGGTCACAAAGGTTCGTCTTGCTCCCAAATCTTCAATATTATAACTTACTTTATGCGAGTTCACCAGATATCGCCCTATGTCTCGAGAAGCCCAGAATCCCTTGTGCGCGCTGTGGCGGGCTAGAATCATGCCCAAGAGGTGGGGTCGTTTTCCTTCACGGTCTCTGGAAATAATGGTGGACTTAGGGGCGGATGAGGGACGTGAGTGCAGTAACGCTGATGGTGGTTCTTCGGAACCACAGACAAAACAAGCACGAATAGAGACGAAGTCGCAACCACGGTGAGTTTTTTCGTCGCCGTAAGGCTCCAGTTAAAGTTTGATTGATCTTTGTGGAAGGAAACGAGATGTCAACGCAGAAAAGGAGCGAAGAAAGAGCCGCACGTGCCGTCGATGTAGGAAAGACACATGTAAGCTCTTCTTCACTCGCTTCGACCTAAACTTAACTTGTTGAGTAGGTAAAGGGTACATAGACATTTCTCTTTGCCCTGAGACGCCGAAAGTCGCATGTATTAAGTGCCATCGACTGGACTGTTTGGGGGGTAAGTGCCTGGCGCTCTTAGTAACCTGTGTTGACACTGCTGGTGCAGGTGCAGATGGTGGCAGACATTGTCAGAATTAGGTTTCTTATGTATTATTCTCGTTAGGGATTGTTCAGAACTAGTCACATTAATCGATGGATGCGTTTTGTTGTAACTTCTTGATCTCCGACCATTGTAAAGTAGTCACGCAATTATAAATCCTTTATTTCTACCAATCTAATCCAGTTAAGCATTAAGGAAGCACAAACACAGAAGCACATTGAGAAATTCAACACTAAACAAATCATTGAACATGCGACGTCTGTCTGGGCACCGAACTCATCCTGCTACAAAGCCCTCCTCCAATCTGATCCCGAGCAACATTTCCGGGACGGTCTTCCCTCTCCGTTCGGTCCAAAATGTCGAAACAAAGTCCTTCCACTTTCCCTCTACGCTTTGCGACGTACTACCCTCTTAGCCACCCTTTCCGTTCCCTCCCTCACCTTCTCCTCCCTCCTTCAACTTGTTCAAGCGCTCTTCGTTCTACAAGCTCAGCACGCAAAGTGGTTTCTCGCTCATCGAGAATATATATTCAGGAAAACCACACTTCCTCTCTCCCCAAGGTCTGCAGCAAGCCATACGCGGATGTTCATCCTGCAAGAATTGGAGAATATCGCTCTGGTTTTTGCTGCTCAGTGGATTTGCGACGAGGCAAAGAAGTTATGGGGCTGTGTGGACGAGTATCGAGATGATTTGAATGCTATTGGACGAATAGCAGAGAAAATGACACAGGAGTCGGTTGATCGCGGGCTGATGCTTCTTCGGCGTGGATTAACTGTATTTTCACCCCTTTGTTGTGACTGAAAGTTGGACATTGATTTGGATAACTAGGTGGAGGCATTTGAAGAGCTATATGGTCCGAAAGGAATGTTTATGTGGAGAGCACATCGCGTCTTTGAAAAATTGCCTGGAGGAGCAGAGTGGTTTTACGACTATTTCAAACGTGCTGAAGGGGAGACTGAACAAATAAAAAGGCTGAACGACATCGAATCGTAAGCTTGACATTTCTCGCTGTGAAGCGGAAGATTGACGTAATGAGATAGACTGCTCGATTTCGCCTCTCCCGCTGCTTGGTTCGGTGCCAGTTATATCGGATGGGTGCGCTTGTTTGAGGATGTCTTGGATAGGTGCTACATGGGCTTTGATCCGACAACCGTCGAGGTAAAGTACCTTGAATTCTCCAAAACTAGTACTGATTGGCAATGAATGTCCAGGGAACGAGGCTGAAAGCCGAGTTCATCGCTAAAACTTGGTTGCCGCCTATCATTGAGCCTTCGACATGTATAACCCCGCTGTTCGCCTCTACACGACCTATCACAGAAAATAATGGTTCAAGCAGCATCATCCATAACAGTCATGATCGGGAAAGTAAGACTCAGGAACATACCACGCGGTCTGCACTGGATAGGGAGGAAGACGAGGACGACTTGGAGCCTTCACGAAAGCGCAGGCGAAGGACATGTCGGAGATGCAGAAAACCGAGTTGTCGAGGTCACAAAGGTTCATTCTGCTCCCAGATCGTCAATATTATTGCTTACTGTATACGAGTTCACCAGATATTGCCTTATGCCCTGAGAAACCCAGAATCCCTTGTGCACGGTGTGGCGGGCTAGAATCATGCCCAAGAGGTGTGATCGCTTTCCTTCGCGGTCTCTAGAAATAATGCTGGCATTAGGGGCGGATGAGGGTCGTGAGTGCAGTAACGCTGTTGGTGGTTCTTTGGAACCACAGACAAAACAAGCACGAATCGAGACGAAGTCGCAACCACGGTGAGCTTTTTCGTCGCCGTAACAGCTCCGGTTAAAGTTTGATTGCTCTCTGTGGAAGGAAACGAGATGTTAACGCAGAGAAGGAGCGAAGAAAGAGCCGCACGTGCCGTCGATGTAGGAAAGACACATGTAAGCTCTTCTTCACTCGCTTCGACGTAAACTTAACACGTTGAGTAGGTAAAGGGTACATAGACATTTCTCTTTGCCCTGAGACACCGAAAGTCGCCTGTATTAAGTGCCATCGACTAGACTGTTTGGGGGGTAAGTACCCGGCGTTGTCAGTAACCAATGCTGACACTGCTGGTGCAGGTGCAGATGGTGGCAGACATTGTCAGAATTAGGTTTCTCATGTATTATTCTCGTTAGGGATTGTTTAGAACTAGTCACATTAATCGATGGATGCGTTTGTTGTAACTTCTTGATCTCCGACCATTGTAAAGTAGTCACGCAATTATAAAATCCTTTATTTCTACCAATCTAATCCAGTTAAGCATTAAGGAAGCACAAACACAGAAGCACATTGAGAAATTCAACACTAAACAAATCATTGATGGTATTACACTGAGAATGCTGTGCTGTCCTTTAAACAACAAGTCTCACAATTACAGATTGACTTCTTGCAGAATCCTTCGAGCTTCAAAGAAATATGAGAGAGGTGATGTGTGAGAAGCGAAAAACATACCTATGGAATGATATTGCCACAAATCGCCAGAAATGCGACGAAACTGCACTCCGTTGATGGCTATGAGCCAAGGAACCTTTACAATCGTGATCTCGAAACGTAGGATCATTTCTTTTGGATCGTTCTTCTCCGATACCTCGCTCAGCTTGATACTTGGCGCATGGGTGCATTCGAAACCGGAAGGTATCTCTACACTCTCGACTCCAAGGCGGTTGAGCACCTGAATGAGATCTTGTTTGATTTTAGTGGCGGATTTAGTCGTAGTAGTGGCAACAGAAAAAAGACCCTTGAGATACACCGGTTTGGCTTTCGTTACGACCTTGGCGGACGGAGTTCTCGAAGGACTGAGGGGAGGAGCCGGAGATTTTGGTTGTGCCACCATTTCCTCCGGTATGGGGGATCTGGCCTCAAGTCCGAGCACTTCAGGACGCTGATTTGTCTCCAGCGAAGTGTGGCGGCGTCTAGTATCTCTCGCGTCAGAAGAGAATGTTGCCCCACCAACAGATACTGCCCGCCCATGTCGGCTCCAAGTCCCATGGGTACCCTGCCTACGATGATCCACAGGAGCAGGACCGTGTTCGTCAACTTGTGGGAGAGCCGATCCGCGACTAGTTACCCGACGAACACCTGTGTTCCCCCCACCAGGAGCAGTTTGTCCTCCAATAAACTGCACAGGCCCTCCCACGCTATTCCTCTGCTTATGTCGTCTGAACTCCGTCTCACGAAGCGAAGTCGCACGACCTATCGTTGTCCCTTCTGCGTTGTGTACGCGACCAAGAGTCGGCGGAGGAGACCTGGGAGCTGATGGAGCATTGAGAGATCGCCTTCGAGCGACAGGAGAGGCGGGTGGAGCAAGGTCACCTTTCTTCGGTGACGTAGGTGTTGGAGGGACTGGAAGATGTTTGTCGTTCAAGTGTGGAGTGGGAGGGTAGATCGGCGGATACGGGGGGACGTTTGAGAGGAGCGAGATCGATGAAGATGCCAACTTTCCCCCTCCATGCACGCTCTCCCTCTCTCTCTTCTCCCGCACCAGATAATAGATGGATACGAGAGGATGGAAGCCTTTTGTCGGGTCCCACGTGTCCGGCTTGCTTGCAGGTAAGAGAAGGGGGAAGGCGTCCGGCTTGGGCTCGGGTTCCGCGCTTTTGCCATCATGTTTGAAGAAAGTTGTCATCCTTTTAAAGTCTACTGAAAATCGCTTGCTCGGATTTCTCGAAGCAGAGAGAGTCGAAGAGCATCTTTGCATCCCAGAAGCCGAATTCAGACTCTCGTCACTTTTCGCATTCCTCTTCCTATTCGCATCCCAATTCCTGACGGCGGCCGCATAATCCTCACTCCTTAAAACGTCCAGCAATTTATCGGTTATCTCTTCTTCAGAGCCAAAATCGAAGCCAGCCATCCGTTTAATCACGTCTGGATCCAACTCGGAAATCTGTAACGGTTCTCGGATTGGCAAATATGAGTCGGGAGGGCCGTCAAAACCTTTATTCAGCCATGGATGATTGATGATCTCGTAAACAGTCGCACGCTTGAAAGGATCGATCACAAAAATCTTCGCGAGGAGATCCCTGCATTCTACGAACCGGCATTAGATCAGTCCTCACGTGCTCTTGAATCGAGAAGGTGCGCCTCACCAGTTGTGAGGTAGTCAGGAAGGTGCGCCTTCCCAGCCTTAATTTTCGCGTGGAGCGCTGGCATGCTCTCATCTTCAAACGGTACCCTTCCACAAACCAATACATAGAGGACGACTCCAAAACTCCAAACGTCAACTTCTGGACCGGTATAGATCTTCGCGCTCAAGAGTTCAGGTGCAGCGAAGTAAACAGATCCACAAAACGTGGACAGCTTCGCCATCGGAGAGAAAAGGTTGGACAGGCCGAAATCGGTCAATCGAATGTTCCCTGTCTTCGAAATGAGGATGTTCTCAATCTTCAGATCACGATGGACGATGTTGTTTCCGTGACAATACTCTATCGCGCTCATTATCTGCCTCGCGAATCCTCGCGCTTTTCTCTCCGTCAGTCGACCATGCGAGATGATATAATCCAGCATCTACGCGTTCGCCCCAAACTTCGGATCGGGCAGGAGAAACGAGAGGAAACGAACCTGTCCTCCAGACACATACTCCAATACAAAAGCATAGGTATCGGGGTAGACGAGGAGAGACTTCATTCCGCAAATGTAGGGGTGGTGTAAGAGGAGGAGGATGGAAGCTTCACGTATCGTACGGACTTCGTTGGAGGCATCTTTTTGCACCGCTTTATCGAGTTGGGACGGGGTGATAGTCAATGGTTCCTCAGACTTAGCTTGTTTTGACTCAAGTTTGCGAGTGATGGGATAGCGTGGAATGATCTTGATCGCAACCTGGATCCATAATATCAAGAGATATCCCAAGCAACGATATCTACCACCCACAAAGGGGGAGACTGATCATGCATGAAGAGAAGGCAAAGTTCTGGAAGTTAAAGGTAATGAGAGGAGCGCGTCTGGATTTGCTTAAGCGCTCAAGGACAGATTAACATCGATAAGCTTTCTGTGTATCTTTCTGATCGCGAAGGGGATTCATTCACCCAGAATAGAATTCAGTGACAGGCGAGCCTTCTTTGTATGCCGTGACCCATACTGTAGTCGAAGAAAACTTTGGAAAGAGAATATGAGAAGCATACGGCTCAAAATCACGAAATATGGCCATCGAGGTGCCTCTTTGAAATTGAAATGAAACAGCATCATCAGACAGCAAGATTACTCACAGCTTCGCCTGTAGGTCCAAACGCTAACTTGACCTTCCCCATACTGCCAGCACCAAGGGTCTTCCCCAACACCCATTCACCAAGCTGCGCCGGTTTCTTTGAGCTCTTTGGTGCTTCATCCTGCAACTGCACAGCTGACGATGGTGGCGTCTGGTTAGCGGGTTCAACCGGCTCCGGGACTGCCATTCTGATTAAGTGCGTAAGGAAACCTGGTAAGCCCCGGGAAAAGTGCCGGTTGAAGCCCAAGGAACCCAAACCAAGGTCAAAAAGGGGGGGCCAACCCGGAAAAAGAAGGGCCAACGGATCGGCCTTGGGGCCAAAAACCCGGCCTAAGGGGAATAACGGGGCCGTCCGGGTCCCAAATCCGCCCAATTCAACGTGGTGGGCAACTGGCCCGAAAGTGATTAATCAAGATGAAGAGATATTATCTACAATTGCTGAGGCTTCGAGATGATCGTCCTTCCGTTCCCACGGTCCTCTCCCGTCGTTTTCTCATTCGGCATCTTAATCGGTCTGCTTGTAATGCCGTGAACCGCTGGATGCTGGCTTGGAATCGGGAGTTGCTCGAGAAGACCTTAGCATATTTGGGGCGATATCGTCACGCAGCAACAGTGCGGTGTCCGGCTTCGCCAATCCAGAGCAAAATGAGGCAAAAGGTCATTCGCTGTGTGAGTGTCCAAGTGCGATTCAGGATCTGCAGCGATTTCTGTGCCTTGAATGGAACCACAGACGCTCTAGACAAGGACATCTTGACAGCTTCGATGGAGCCAGTAGATTGAAGTTGGAACCTGATTGCCACCTAATCTTCTACAACCCTCAATAGCTTCAATAGCCTTTATTCTCACTTCTATTTCCCTCACCTTCCGCCTCCTCCCGGTCTTGTCTTTATTGCGGCGAAGCAATCGTTTCGCCGGTTCTCTTAATATGAAGCAACTTCTACCTGTAGAAGATAATGAGCCGTTGGCATGGATTCTTGTTAGTGTTTGCGGCAAGCATCGCCAACTTATCATCGAATGGACTTGCTCGCTCAGCAGGCCCGGAGTAACAGACACAGAAACACTATAAAACATCGAGCAAGTTGCGAACTTTTCCCCAACGGCCAGTAAAGATGTCTCAAACTCAAACTTCCACTAAAGAAAAGACCGACTTGATGCACGTCTTGAGCACTTGCGGAATCGGAGAGCATTATGACAAGTAAGCGTAGCCCCTTTCTTCTCTTCGTAATGTTTGCTCATTTTGCGTCAAACCTAACCCACAGATTTGCAGCCTCCAAGTTCAATACTATGCGGTATGCTCTCCTTTCTCAGACCTTTGTAGCTGAGATATTTGATGCAAGTTCCCTGGTGGATGTGAAAGAGAAAGACTTAATTGATATCGGAATTCCAACTGAGGCTTGCAAGGTGAGCATTGCCCTCGCACAGAATGAGAAATTGAAGTATATGCGTGAATAGAGCTTTTTGCTCCAGCTCGGGAAAAAAGAGGTCAAAGGTCAATTTCGTTATGGATCACCTCTCTTCCTAACCATGCTGATTGCGCAATAAACAGTAAACCAGAACGCATCGATTCCGTATCCCATTACTTTTGGAAGTATGTCTTCCCTCTTTATTGCGACGCTTTGTTCACGGACCCCTATTTGCCATGTAGGATGACAGAGGTGACGAGGTGACGCGTCACGGCCGATTGAACAAATGTACTTGTACCTTGTATTCCTCAGGATTTGTATTGGAAATAGCATGTGCAATCTTACCAGTGCCTTGATCCAGATCTGGTTCGTCTGCGCCGTATTCGTGTTCACTCTGTCCTGCCCGAGCGTCATCTGTAAGCCTACTGTCACCCTTGACGATATCATCCAATCCTCGGACGGACCTTCCTTTCCTGTTCCTCTTCAGCAACTCGCCCGTCGTCACAATCTCGACGTAGTTTCGAGCGTACACGTCGGACAGTCCGATGACATCAGGAATGGGAAAAATATCGCGGCCGATGAAAGTGACCCATTGTGGTCAAAGGTCCCCTTTCACTGAAAACGCTGAAGACCAAGCGTTGCAAGCTTGCAAGCTACAAACAGTCACATTTCATTGAAAGTCATCTAGAAGGCATGCAGCTGATCAGGCTCCTTCTGTCACGTTGGACAACGCGCAATATGGTAGCAATCACCTCGCCCTCATTTATTGGGTTAGGTTCTGGGTTCTGCAATAGAAAGTTTGATGGTCGAGTTCAGAGTTCAAGGGATGATTAGATTTGCTGCGGTCTGACAAGAACCGTTACTCATGTTCTGGAATCCTCAGCCCATCGCCGTAATACCAAGCGGTTGGGCTTGCAGCCACTGATAGGCGTCAGTTAACGGAATGGATGGACTGTAAATTACAGAAAATACCGTGAGGATTCCCTTTCTTCTGGCGTGCAATCCTCCCCACCATACAGTGTGTCTTGTATGCTTGTATTGTCAAGAATCGGCAGACAGAAGGTTCTTAAACTGTCCTCAGGCTGTTGCAGGTTGTCACTGTGCCGCCTTTAGCAGAGAACTTAGCATGTCGCATTTCTTGATTGCTCCTGCCCGTGTTTCATGAAAATGACCTTGAGAAGTTGAGAAAGCTGCACGATGATTCAAGTATTGTATTTTGCGCTCACGGAGGCTTGGGTTAGCTTTATGCCTCCTTTGACTGGATGAAGACCGTCAGATCCATTATTTGCTCCAAGCCCCGGTACGCGAAATCCGAATATTACAGTTCCCTCACCTGCTCTCACCAGTGAGCGTGCTACCCTCTTCCATACTGCTTGCGAATATACGCAAGTGTTGGCAAGTATGGATAGACATAGACGGATATGGGAGCATCCTGCATTATCCTGCGGCTCCTGAATCGGATGCAAAGCCAAGTCTTCGCGCACGAGTTGCTTTCAAGGGACCGAGGAGGTGAGCTACAACAGAGTAGAGTAGGTAGCGGACCAATACATAATAAATGGTTATCCAGATGCAGGAAGCTTTATATATATCGCCTATTCATTCAGAAACCCAACAGTATAGCTATCGAAATATATATCAACCTTCATGTCATCCTCAAACACGGAAGATAGCAAAAGCCTGTACGATTATGAGTGAGTGCGACTCCCCTCAATTGTCCTTGCTATTGATTGTTCTCTAGCCCAAATGGTTCTCTTCCAGTCGTCGCAGGAGTTATCTTTGTCATTCTTTTGGCACTCCACCTCTGGCAAGCCTTCAAAGCGAAGACCTGGTTCTACATGGTGCCGCCAATTTTATACTGATCATGTTTGCATTCTAACATGGTATGGGATAGTCACCCTTCATTGTTGGCATTGTGGTTGAGGCAGTTGGCTATTTTCTACGCAAAATTTCCGTTGGAGATCAAGAGTAGGTGTTCTTCGCGTATTGCATCAACTTTCTCACATTCCGTAGTTCATTGGGTCTCTACGCCGGTCAACAATTGGCGATAGTAGTAGCACGTACGTCCTGTCATTTTCAATAACGCAGTCCTAATCTCCACGTTCCAGCTTCACTGCTCGCCGCCTCACTGTATCAGTGTTTCGGGCGGTGTGTACTTTTTGTCGGCGCCGAATACAGCCCAGTGCGCCCCACTTGGGTCACACGAATATTTGTCGCTGGAGACGTCGTATCATTTCTAGGCAAGCCATTCCACTTGTCACCGGTCTTTAGAATATTCTCACGTCTCTCTTCTAGTTCAAGCAACTGGTAAGACCCTTCCGTCCTTGTAATAAAGCTTTCCCATTAAAGAGCACCTAGGCGCCTCCCTCTTCGCTAAGGATGATCTAACCAAAGATGAGCGCGGTATACCCTTCGTTGTACAGTAACTGGATTGTCCTAACGAGCGCTGAGCGCACAGATCGAGCAAGACTCATCCTAATCGGGGGACTGTCGATTCAAGCCATCTTCCTTGCTGTCTTCCTCTTCCTGCCTTTCATTTACACTAGACGGTACAATAAGGCGAACTCATCTCGGACAAGCAAAGCGATCAAAATCCTCCCCATTTTGCAACTGGTCTCAGGACTCATCTTGGTCTGCCCTACTGTTCTGCCTTTTCCCCGCAGATGGTACTCATCATGTAATAAACAGGTCCGCTGCATTTATAGGTTTGCAGAATTCGTAACTTCGAACAACGGCACTGGATACCTTTTGGAGCACGAGGTGTGGTGTAAGTTACTTCGCCTTGCTCATTGCATGCCGAGCGAGCGACGGCTGACGAGAACTTCAAGTTTGGATTGGAGAAACGCTCCTAATTATTACCGCCTGTTCAATTTTTGGGATCTACTATCCCGCACGGCGGGTATTTCCTTGGTTTAATATATGCTCCTGAATCTGCTCTTCTGCAACAGGTGGATTCCAAACGACAAGTCATTAAGGGAAAGCACCTCTGTTCTGCCGAAACACGTCTCTCAGGATTTAGCATACACTGGCGGGCCAGCACACGAATATCAAGGATTGACAAGCCTACCTCCTTCACAAGGGTCAATGCTCAACATCCCCATGAGTTACAGCAACTGAGTTAATGAAGCTTTCCTGATTCCTAGACGTTGTATCCTTCACGATATTGCAAACAGAATTGCCTTTCGATGGGAGATATTTCTATAGCATATTGTGGCGAGCCGGAAGACAGTAAATGGACATTTGTAATCCACTGAATTATTCCATTGTCGCATCACAGCGGAACGAAGTTGAAAGCAGCTTCCGAGTCTGCGGAAGAAGGGGTTGCAGTCTTTCACCTTGCTTTCACCTATTAATCGTGGTAGTCTCAACTAATCTTAAGAAACAGTACTTCGCCAAAGATTGTCCAAAGTCGTCAAATGCATCAAGACCCTCATAGCATCATACACGACTTCAAATTGGCGGCTGAAAACAGGTCTAGCTTTAGACCGGACGAGAGCTTCTTCACCATCCTGGAATCCATGGCCCTTTCTCCTTTCCTTTCCCTGTTGACGTTCCGTCCCGAGAGAAAGTGACGCGCGACCAACAAGAAAACAATCAATTCCACTCTTTTGGACAAGTTGGAACTACAGCTCCTCCTTTTTGGGGGCAGTCTTACCGACTATTTCAAGCAGTTCCACCTCAAAGATAAGGTCCGCGTTGGGAGGAATAGCCCCTGGCGCGCCACGAGAGCCTATTGACGACGTGGAGGAACAATCACTTGTTGTAGTAAGAAAATGGAGAGGGAATGAACGAACCGTAGCCCATGGAGGAAGGAATTACAAGCTTCCTTTTCTCGCCAACGCACATATCCGTCAACCCCTGATCCCAGCCTTCCAAATAACTCTTTTGTGAGCGCGAGAGAGGAGGCGGGAAAGGAAAAGGACCTTTGATGACCTGTCCGACACCGAGCTATCACGGATAGAATGAATAGGAATTGTTACAACAGAAACAAGGAGAGTGAGAAAGCTCACCCGAAACTTGAACGGTTGTCCACGGTCCAAAGAAGAATCAAATTTTGTGCCGTCAGCGGCGAGCATGCCAGTATAATGCATGGCGAGAGTATCGCCAATTTGAGACTTGAAGGGACTACATCACGCAGCGAATGTGTCCAAAGAGGTCACGAACAATGAAAACAAGGAATTATTGCTTGTCACTAACCCTTGACCGCTTTTGAAAGAAGAACATACCAGTCAGCGGGGAGGTGCTTCACGCCAATTTGCAGTTGGTCCACTGCGAGTGCCAGACCTGAAAAGAGGAGAGCAAACAAGAAGCGGATCATTGCTGGAAGGGATGAGCGGATGAGCAAGTCTAGCAGAGGCCGAGTTGTTGAGTTGTTGAGATGGGATGTTTGTGCAGTTTCCCCGCGGTCACGGCTACGAAAGCAGAACACGTGGCAGTGGTATGATGTGAACAACTTGGAACAACCTCATATTTCCTACGTAGAATCCCGCCTTTACTATTAGTGCATTTACTGCAAATAACACAATTACACTCGTATTCATTGCAAGGGTTTGTCCGCGTGTATGTATCTATCAGCAATGAAAAGGTCCATCTACAATGCTACAGCCTGAGTGCAGGACTTCTCTACAACTAGCAGTGTAACAAGAAAAATGAGAGGGCAAGTCCTGTTGCGAAGAGTCTGACGCTGTATGTGAGGCATGAAGCAGCACCATCGTAGCCTAGTTGATATGCCGTCTGGTTTCCAAAGAATGTACGATGCCAATCTTCCACCGTTGCGTTCCCCTATCCACCATCCAGACTTCTATAAGCTACAATCCTGAAGCAGTCCAGAGAAAGCAACATACTCCCACAATCCTGTAATCGTTTAATTGCTCTGCTGATGCGTTTCCAATCTATTTTCCAAGTGAGTTTCAACGCGCGAGAGTCAAGCAAGAAGACAATGTCGTACCTTGATATAGTTGAAAAAGCTAACGGCCGTCAAATTGGGAAACCTGTTCTTGGTTTCGACAGCAAGCAACTGCTGAGCCCAAACGGCTTTCATTTGCACCTCGCTAGCTCCACCATCGTGTGGTGTGAGGGAGGTGAGGTTTGATACCTCATCGAAAGGCACTTCTGAATCGGCTGGGTAGTGGGCAAGAGATTGAGGAATATAGTAGTGATATTGTGCTGCTGTCTCGCTGACGACGACGGGATGAGAGGGTCCGTAGCTTTGACCAGCGAATCAGCCAAGCATGTAGAAGAAATGCATAGAACGAACCGATCGTGGAACCTTGAGAAGAGAGAAAAGAAAGTTCCATCAGGCGTGACGGTATTCAGTGTTTGCCCTTCACCCGAAGAATAGAAAGAGAGTCCGGCAATGTCCACATCTATCTCTCATTCCATCAGCTGAATGGAACATGCCGTCGAACCAGAAGGAGATACATTCGGTCCCCTGTGTTACGCAAAATGTCAGCTCTGGTGATTGGAAAAAGAGCCGGGTTTCGAACGAACGGGATAATAAGCCTCATAACCCCTTAGCTGCCCAACATCTGTTGCATCTGCACTTCCATAGATGTTCGGAGACCACAGCATGAACGTGCTGTTTGTAGATGCGTGGACTGCAGACGCTAGATCTCGAAAGGCAGTTATGAAAGGCTCGGGTTGCAAGCCGTACGCCATCCATTCTCCATTCTAGTTTCTCATCATTCTAAATACGAAGAGAGAAGAGAAGATACATACCATCTCGTACGCAAATCTGTTTAATGTTAAAGCAGTTCAGTACCAGGAAGATGAGACAAACCGTAGCCAAACAGTGATATTACGTCGGTTGAAGTTCCTGCACTTCTCAACAAGCGCATCTCGCATCGCGCCAGTCCATCCGTCCCCCTCTAAACTGCGGCTAGGAATGATGGCAGGTGCATAGACAGTACCTTCTGGCAATTCGGACAGCCCGTACGAGTGCCAGTCCATTTGCCCTAGAGAAGTGTCCTACAATCCAGCGTCGAGCTTGAGTATTGGAGTAAGTATATCGGATTTAGAGATGACGAACAGAAGGAGAAATGGACACGTAGTCGCCGACGATGGCGATGGGAGCGCCTAGACGCTGATTGATGTCGCGAGGCGATTCATTGGTCCAATCCGGCAGAGCACTTGTGGGAAGATAAGCGTCAGCTCAGCGTAACCGGATAGGATGACATTAAATCACCCTACGTAGATTCCACTCTTCGAGATCTTGTCGCTAGTCAGTCCAAGATCAGAAGGACGTTCACGTTGGGAGATCCCAACGGTACTGAACAAAAATCAAAGATGATTCAAATAATCATTAAAGAGGAAAGCTCACAGTAGACTTGTAAGGAGCGTGAAGTGAGACCGCGGCAACATAACAAACCAGAAGGCAAAACGAGCTGGGGGATTCCAAATCAGTCTTCAAATGCTTCATCGGCTGATTTACACCAGCTCACATTGACGTCTTGCCAGGGTCTTGCTATTTCTTGAGCTTAAGCGCGAGCGATAAGGCCGGCGAAAACGTTCCACGGCTGTGTCATGGTGGCAAAGATCATTGTGAGATTACGATTGTGACGGTCAAGATGCTTGGGCGAAATTCGAAGAGAAACTGTAACTTCTGAAGTGAACCTCTATGCTGGATTCCCATGATACTGGCAGGCCTGGGCTGAGAGACTTGTACCTGTAACAAAAGGACTCGGGGCAAGTCATGGCAGGAATTACAGAAAGTCAAAAAGCAAAGCACTTTGCTGATCACCAGATCATCCCGCAGACTTGTTGATTGACTGAAAAGATTTACATGGATCAGTCTGACTTTCTTGAGCAGGGTAGTAGTTCTCAGGTCAACCAGAGTCAGTAGTCTACTAGTATCGAGTTGGTTCGCTTTACTCTCCTAGGGCTTAGATAGCAAAGCGATGAGCGGATGAAAATGACAGGGTGCATTGGATTGTCCAACTAAATGAATAGCTTCTCTCCCTCCCAATCCATCGCCGATAGATCGTGCAATAACAACAAAAAAAGGAACCAGTCCACCCATGAATGATCGAACGAAGAAACGCCAGGTCTCTCTCCTCCACTCAGCTCAGCCGAATAAAGTAGGTTTCGAGTGCCAGCCGCTCCAGTCGGATCATCCACAAAGAACATGATGAGGGGACTAAACGTCCCCAACCTTTCCACGTCTATCTTCTCCCTTTCTTTCCCCTCGTTGTTGAGCCTTGACAAAAGCGTATACGGCGAAGAGGTAGAAGAGGGAAGCGTCTACCGTTTGGTAGACGAGGATGGCCCAGAACGAACACCAGAAGTAAAAGATCGATTTGAAGACGTGAGAACGGTTGAGGGCCGAGTTTTCGAGGAATGGGACGGAATATTCCAGTGCGAGAGTGAACAGACCGTTCAGCTAGTGACATCATATCAGATTGTGACTTGGAATCATACGTGAAAAGGTAGTGCGAACCAGATTGAAGATTTGGAAAAGGGGAAAGTCTACGGTTAGTTTGACGAAAATATCTGAGCTGGAAGGTGGACTATCCATACAATTCAAGTCAGTTTCGTGTCGACCTCAAGAGGAGCGCGAAAAACGAACATCAACCCCACAGGTCCGAGCACACCACCAATCATATCCCAAAAGAACTTTCGGTAAAAGAATGCCCAAAACGCTCCCCAAACGACGTCTTGGCCATGTCATCAATTTCGCCTCCTTTCCTAAAGGAAACACAGGAAAGACTCACAAGTACCGCTGGTCAAAGCGACCAAGCGACCCCAATCTTGATACATCAATTTTCCCATTCTTTAGTTCTTCTGAATCCTTGCTGACTGACTAATTAACCTATCGACCGAGCGATTTCTTGTGCGGAAAAGGATACGAGGCGTCGAAGGAAGCACTTCGTTCGAATTCGTAGGGTTGTTGGATTTTGCAGTCTAGTTTCGTGCCACTCAGTGGCAAAGTCCTTTAGTTTTCTGGAATGTTCTACTATTTTCTAGTTGCCACTGCTGTAAGCTATATAAACACATAGAATTCCATTTCCTGGTGCTCATGCGTTTGCAAGAGCTCAGCCAAACGTAAAAGTCGTACTTAGCTCCGCTCCTCAGCCCGTCGATTTCCAACAAGGGTAGGTAGGTGAGTCGAAAGAGAAGTTGTGAGAAAAGACTGAATGAAAGAGGATCAATCCTTCTCCCTTGTCCCTAGTCTCGCCAAGGACAGAAAAGTGAACTGAAGAAACGAGAGTGGCGCAGCCTAGAAGCGTAAGTGGGAAAGGGAAGAAGGATACTGTCGACCTTTACGCTCTTGGGAACGAGAACTTCGTCGTTTGGGTGGAACGATGCTTAAAGTTCGACCTGGTTCGACCGTCCCAACTCAATGGAAATTATGACTTTCACGTGGCTGGACATGTGGCCGCTTACCTACCGTTGCCTGGGGACTGGTTGAAAAAAGTTGTTGCTGGTGCATTGGTCCAGGCGCTATTGGGCGTGAAGCAGTCCTGTCAAGCCAACGCGTACTTGCGATTTGCGTGATAAGAGCTCTCACAAATCAAAGTAACCCCTCAACACAACAGAAGGACTGACAACACTGGACAACATGAATTGCAATGAACACATTATAATGTAACAGTGTTACTAAGTGCTAAGGTGGCTCAAAGCGAACTCGGTGCCTTCTGCTCCTTCCAAGCGGACGGTTTCCCAGCTGAGAACCAAGCAGGTCCAAAAGAAGCTTCAGTAATAATAAAGGCATTTTCAGGGATCCTGAACACGGGTGGATCGAAAGAGCTCTCTGTCGTCGCGTGCGATTGTGATTGCAAATCCTCGTCCGTTCCAAGATAGGAGGAACAAGAGGACATCAACTTGCGCGGTTGACCAATTTCTAAGTCATCATCCATAGCAGAGGAACCGCTCGCCTTCCTGGAGTGTGTTTCTCGACGATCGGAAGAAGAAGAAAGGCCAAGGAAGCTGCCATCATCGAGCCCTCGTTGGAAGTTCAGAATCAATCCAGGCTGTCAGAAAGATTTCAACGTGTACCGATGTTCGTGAGAAGGTACTTACAGTTCCAAACGCTATGAAGGTCCAGCTGGACGCGCCATCAGCGGATCTCACGATGAAAGACAGAAAACTCACAAATACCAAAGGTGGATGATTGCGACGTTGGTGTCATCGGACGCTTTCGCTCCCAGCACCAGGGTGAACACTGTACCCCCGAGGCTGGCAGGTTCATTAGAGATGTCAGTTGACGCAAGACGAATGAAAGGAACATACTAGCTTAAAGAAGACCCAAAAAGACCGAAGGCTGTAAACAGATGAGCTAATGCCTGTACGGTGGGAAATGGTTGACAAACCGTGAACTTTAAGGTTGAACAGAGCCCGGCGCAAAGCACTGACTTTTAGTTCGGTGTCCTCTTCCAGAGAGGTCTGTGGATTACCAATCTGGGCTAGTCGCCTGAGCTAATAACACGAGTAAGCTGATGTTACTTGAAGGGTGACAGCAGAATCTAGCTGGAACACTCACATCGTTAAGAACTCGCTCAAAGATGTTAATATGACTCTTGAGCTTCCGGACCATGACGAAGAAGGCGTAACTGCCCAGCTGGACATACGTTGTGTGTTCAGTAAAAAGCTTTCGGAAATGGGATGAGACGAACGCACACAGAATACCCCAAAGACCAACCAGGCCCCCCATAAAGCGACTGTTACCCGGTCAACCTCGAGGCACTTCCGATCCAGCTCCGTCAATTCTTTGAGTGGTACAACTAACTGCAACAGGTCGTGTTGATCGTCGACAACGGTGGTGTTCTGAAATAAGAGTAGGCTCTCCATCACTCGTCCGTAGGCTCCGAAACTACGGTTGCAAACGATATTTGACCATATATGAGTTCCAACGGTTGTGGCAGAATATAACAGAGGAACCACAACGGCAAAGAGTACGCTGAGAATGCGAAGTCGCCCGCTTGAGTGAAGCGAAGATGGATCCAGTTGCATTGCTTGCGTATTGATAGATGCTGCTGTGACGATCCCATATGCTGCCTTATTATGAGCATATTTTTTCAAGTCGAAGGGAAAAAGTAACCTTTGTAATACCCTGCCAACCAGACGGTCAACCTTACGACCCGTCAGTCATGCTTTCAATTGTGGAGAAGGAAACCTACCATGAGAACATTCGAAAAAGAATCAAGTTCATAGAAGCATCCTTTCCATTCAAGATCTCGCTTATCCGCCACACACTCAGCTCATTGCCTTGACAATTAGTCAGTCAGGCACTCTCAGCCAAGAAGCACGTACTGGTGAGGTATGCCAAAAGGAGAGAACTGAAGATCACGGGAGTGTTGATAACAATGCAACGATCTGTAAAAGCAACTTCAAGCACAAACTGCCTAGTCCATGGAGAAACGTACCTCGGATCGAAAAGAGAAAGAAATTCTTATTTCTCAAACGAATGGCAATGCAGGCAATGGAGATCAACCCCAGGACTGCGTTCAAAGCTGTCCAAGGAGATTAGGCAGAAATACCTAGGAAGAAGCAGACGCACCAAGAATGGAATAAAACTGAGGCAGCGCACTCCTTGGAAAGCTGGGGAATAAAAATTGATCCACCAACGCTGAGATTGTTTTGGATAGGTCCGAGACTGAACCTTCCCTCAAAGCAATCTGGATTATTCCTGCAAGCTGGCTGGCAAGGTCTCCCATAGCTAGGAATAAAGGTGCGATCTCTGGAACTAGGCTACCTCTGTGGAAACTAGAGCACCATCAAACATCCAGGTATTGGCACTCCGAGATAAGTAAGCAGGAGCTGCCATGTCCATGGGGTGGACTGATATATCGACGGGAACTGTCGAAGCTCGGTGGAACTTCTTGATGAAAAATTTTACCTCCGTCTGCAGATTGTTAGTTTAAGACATTGGTCTGGATCACAAGAATAGCAAATATGTTAAAATCCCAAAGACATATAGTTTCTAGGACGAGGTTGAATCATGGACGTGGAAACGTCGAAGAAGCCCGTCAAACTTCGCAGGGATCGGGAAGTCCATTGGTATCATGGTTACATGGCGCACGTAGAAATTCGGTTCGGTCCCATTAAAGGCAAGTTGGCACACGATTGGAACAAACACAACTGAACAGCTGAAGTAATGAGCTGAGTTGAATAAGGTCAGCCCTTAAATTGCAAAAGCACGTAGGCTCTAAAAAATTAATAATAAAGCAAGGCGAACTCGCCGGCTTCACCGCTTAACGGTCTCCTGGTGTCCCGGGCAACAGAAACAGATTCGCCAAAAAGATTCACCATCAAAGGATGCATGAGCCAGCATGATCACTTTCATTACCATGACACACAAAGCACTGATGCAAGTGAGATAAAATATTGCGCCGCCAAATTCGGGAGATGTACGAGCCAACACATGTCAGGTGCGATCGCAAAGGATTCCAAATCCTGAAGTACTCCAGACAAGACGGCGGACACGGGGGTTCGATTGGGCTGGTAACCTACGGGAGAGCGGGCGCTAGCCATCACCATAATACTTCCTGCGCAGCTCCTCCACCGTCAGATTGGCATCTTCTTCCAATTCACGCATCTCCTCTTCACTATCTTCGTTCGCTCCGTCCTCTTCCCCTTCCATTTCAGCTTCCATCTGTTCATCGTCCTGGGCTCTGTCGTCATCCTCCTCATCTTCAAACTCCGAATTGCGTTCCCGATCGTTCTCGACATCAGCGTGAATCTGGTGGTCATGTTCCTCCTCCAGCTCAGCATCGTCTTCAGATTCAATAGCAGTGGGGGCGGCGACGTCGGCAGGAGGAAGGAGTGAAGATGCGTTTTGTGAAACGTGCTGGCTCATGCTCGGAGTAAGGGCCGCGGTTGCCAGTGAGGAAAGATCAGGAACAATTGGACCTTGACTGGTGATGCTAAAGGCTTCTGAAATCTGCGCCAGTTCGCCCGCTTCCTCCCTCATCATCGCTTCCATGTCTATTTCGTTGTCCTCACGAGCACTCTGTTCATCCACCCCATTCGGTTCAAAAGCTTCGGAGGATGGAGTCGTGGGGTTGTTGTTGTCATGGTGGTCTTCCGAATTTTCCTCCTCTTCGGGATCATCACTCACTGCTCCTTCTTCGTATTCCTCTTCCTCCTCTTCTTCTTCCTCTTCTTCGTCTTCACTAGTCCCCCTTCCTCTTCCTCCAAGAAGCTCTCGGCTCTGCTCCAAGAGGCGATCGAGTTGTTTCTTACCCTCCTTCTCCCTCTCAATCCTCTCCGCTTCCTCCTTCCTTGCCATGACGAGCTCGTAAGCCTCCCTCCACTTCTTCTTGATCTCTTTTGCAATCCATCTCGCATTTGCCTTCCTCTCTTTCTCTTCCGCTTCCTCCGCCTCCTTCTCACGAGTCTCTTTGTTGGCCCAATACTCCTTCACTATCTTCCCGAGTGGACCCTTCTTCTCCCTCCCATGAACGCGTGCCTTCCCTTCATATCCTAAGCCCCATAATTTCGCCAAGCTAGTTGCATGAAGGACGAGTGCGTCCCGATGATCTTCCTTCCGCTTATGCTCCACGTTTTTCTTGAGACTAGGGTCCATTTCCACTCCATCCCCGAACTCCTCCAAATGCTTGACCTTCGCCCAAATCTCCATTTCCTTCTCCAACTTCTTCCCTTCTCTGTAGCTAGAGCATGGATCTCCTTCCACCGGTACAAGATCCACAATTTCGTCCACGATCTCTGCCAACTCCTTCCCCTCATATGGCGCAAACCATTCCTCTAGAAAGATTTGATACGGTTGCATGTACTGAGGCATAAGGTCTGAGGATTCCTTGAGCCGTTTCTTGGGAGGCGGAAGATTAGGGAGGAACACTGTATACTGTTCCACCGGCTCAGGCGGCGGCGGTAAGCGTCGACGGGAGTTGACTGGGGGAGGAGAAGGCGAAGGAGGAATGGGAGGAAGATTGAGGCCAGCGATTTCTGAATCCGTAATCCTAGAAAAAGGTGATGTCGCTCGCTTCTTTTTCTTCTTTTTCGTCGAAGTTTTTGAGGTCGCGGTCTTGGGTTGCTCCGTTAGTGAAGGCAAGTCTACCGCCATTGTTTCCTCATCCTCACCATCCTCATTGACCTTTGACTTTTTCTTGGGTCGCTGCGAAACGACCTTCTCCTTTGCTTGAGCCTTTGCTCTCCTTCCCCCTTGTTCGATGTTCACCGTGCCACCGCTCCCAATATCAGATCCTAGGAGATGCTGCAGTTCTCTCTCGAATCCGGACCTTCTGATCTTCTTTGGCTTCTGCGCTGGCATTGGCACAGACGCTTCTGCAAGTGAAACCTCAGGGTCGGGTATGGAAAGATTTGACGGACCGGGGGGTAACGTTGCGGTTGTTGTAACGGTTCGAGGGACGATATCAGGCCCAAGCAGAGATTGCAGCTCCCTCTCGAAGCCAGAGCGACGCGACTTCTTCTTCGGTGGCGGTTGGGGACGGAGTGTGGATTCGAACAAGGTGGAGCCGCTAGCGCCGTTGCTCGTCGTTGACTCCAGAGAGAGGGAAGGCAGTGCTCCAGTGGAACTAGAGTTGATGGGAAGACTGCTGGTGGACGCCTCCGCTTCCACGGAAGGAGAAGGCACGGTAGGAGGACGAGTGAGCTTGAGCGTAATCTTCCTTCTCTTCTCAGGTTGCGGCGAGTCCGCAGGAGTAGGCGTTGACCCGGTGGGCGTAGGCGCAATGTGTTCAAGCTTCCTTTTGTCCCCTACTTGAGGCGGCGGAGGTTTAAATCGAATTTTGCCCTTCGAAGCCTTTCTCACAACAGCAACGGCGCGCGAGCTCTCGACTTCTTCGTCCAGAGCGGTTGCAAGCGCTTCTGCGGGCAAAGAAGCTTCTGCTTCCATTGGTGCTGGTGGTGAAGCCTGAACAGTTTTCGTTCGCTGTTTATCTGGAGTACCACTGATTACTTGTGTGCGCTCTGCTATGCTACGCCGCGTCTTTCGTACACCGGTGTTGGATGGATCGGATGCTTTGGCAAGAAGGTCGTACTGGCTTGCGAACTGGTGAATGGGAATTAATGCAATGTTCTCGAGCACGGAAGAAAGTGTTGGCAAAACAGGTAGTGAGAGGCAAGCTTACCTCGGAGAAAACGTGTGACGAGTCCTTCTTCGCTTCCTGCACCTTAGTTAGCACCAAGCAGCTCAGTCAAAGAGGGTGAAGGAGACAAACAGCTGGGTCATAATTGACCAATGTCTTATATTTCTCAAGGTGAAAGAGCTCCCTCACTAATTCATCATGTGTTTCCTTAATCCTTCAGAATACACCCAAGAAGAACACGAATCACCCTCCCAGTCCCATTTCTAGACGCGAGATACTCACAAGTCTGCGTCCAACTGTGTTTTTGCAATCTCCTCTTCACGCCCTTGCAGAATTTCTTCGCGTGTTGGCTCAATGTGTGGAGGCACTGAATCTGTAGCCGTAGCGACCGCCTTTTGGAGCGTTTCTTCATCTGAAGATGCTGAAGAGAGGTCTGAGGAAGACATCGCGGTACTGGCGCGGAAGTCGCGTGTGGATCGGCTCCGTGTTCTGCAAACAGAAACGACGAACGGGATGGAAGCAAGTTTTGAGGTGCCTTGCTAGGACAGCAGTAGGATGTTAGAGATGACGGTTGTTGCTATGTTAATATTATATAGCCGTTTGTCTTGATGTGAGCTCGTTATTGGTCGTGATGGTGGGGATTGTCTGCTTTGCTTGTTTGCCCTATCTTATCGGATATCCCCAAGGAATGAACTTGCGAAGGAACTGTTTACTGGACATGTAGTCGATAGACGACCATAAGTTTCAGAACTTCACAAATACTAGAATCGGGATATTGGCTATAAAAGACCAGCATTGTCCCGCTGACATTCTTGAGAAAAAATAATGGAGAAGGCGACTGGTGGAATGTATCTTCCATATACTTCCACGACCATTGTCGAAAACAGACAAATTTCCGTTCTCCTTAATTTGTGTTATGCTTTGTATACATCTTCCCCGTCTCAAGACACTCTTCAAAACTCTGTCGTCGCCTTTCTACTTCGCAAAGCTTTGTTAACGGAAGGTTCTGTGTGCTGAACTGCCAGCGCCGCTGAGCTATATTTACGTCGTTCATTCCTTGATGTCTTATTGCTATCATTTCTCCTTACAACATTCTCCCAGCTTGTGGCCACACTGGCCACACCGTCTTTTAGGTCACGTGTAGTGAGTTCTCTTCCTTGTCCGTGCGCCAAGACACTTTCCTTTTATTCCGTCTCTCGGGTGTTTCGCTACAGTCTTATTGCATCTTTTTCCTCCTGCTATGTAAATCGAACAGTTTCTTTAGTTTCTGGACGGGTTACCACTATGCTTCTTCAGATTGTCCTGTCTTGAAATAGAGCTTCGTCCTGACAAGATCTTGTCCATATAATCCATATACCTCCTCCCCAGCTCCCTCGAACTTCTCAGCGCGCTTGGCTCTCTTTGTGGTGAGCCCTTATAAGGCTCTATAGTAATCATTTGTCACTCTTCTTCCTCTTCCGTTGATCCCACCAAACATGCATGATTTCCGCTCTGTCTTTCTCTTCCTAGTCTGCGTACTCGCTACTTCTGCGACAACCGAGACCGTCAGTCTGGTTCGGAGGCAAGAACGTGAACCTGAAGATCCAGAGACGAGCGAAGAGCCAAAGAGTACGAACTCAGCCAAATTCGACGAACAAAATCTAATTGCGAGCTGTACTTTTTCTCCTTTCCTGTCTTCTCCGTTCCCTATTTACATCATCAGGAGTATATGCTCATCCAAGGATGAACAGTATCTTATTTCGGCGCACTCGTTGGCTTAGGCGCCCTGTACCTCTTTGTCAACTATATTAGGCGAAAACAGGATGAAAGGCGAGCGGCACAGGATTGGAAAGCCGGGAAAATTGGAACGAGGCTTAAAGAAAAGATCCTCTCCTCCAACAATGTAAATGTGCGGGGATTGGAGGAAGGAGAGGGGATGAAGAAGGAGTCGCCTTATCCGCCGAGTCCACCGTTTGGTGCGAGAGGAAACGAGAGGGGAAATGGCTCAGTCGGTCCCTTCATAGCTTGTTGTGGAAATCTGATGCGAAGGGAGTGCGTAGGGAAGGCAGGTTACAATGGTGCCGGAAGAGAGCGCAGATTCTTCTTCCAAGTGACTCCGAAAGTTCCTTTTGGTTTGCCACATTTTCCATCTTTGCCATCGATCACCGTGTTAGGTTTGCTAGTCGTAACCGCTTTTTCAAGGTGCTACTCACCATCATCTAAAACGATCTAGCTTGTGCCTTTTGACATGTAGGATCATTCTGCATCCTTTTTTTGCGAAATCTTTGGTTAAACTGTACTCTTTGCCGGAGATGCAGTTCTGCCCTCCTCATCTCTACTCGGTTTTATTTCTCTAGCTTATTGACTTCGTCACCACTTTTGTGGCATATCTCTCATAAGCGTACCTTATGCCCAATCTAAGGAGATGTCCTTGTGCCGACATGTCATTCATCTTCCCGCACATTCTCAGCCTAACACTCCCAATAAAGTACGGGTATTGGTCGGGAAGACTGCCTGTGTTCTCGAAGAACTCTCACTTCCCATGACAGACAAGCTAGGCGGTAAATATCTGTTCGGCGATACTGAAAAGGGGCCAACAGTGATCTTCTGACATAAATTATCTTCACAACTCCTGTTTAGGCTTTCTTTCTGGGAATCCCTCTATTCTAGGCACTCACCTTTCAGGTCCAGATTTATATGAGCACTGAGGAGCTGGAGCGACAAGACACAATCAGGAGCTATCCCTTCTTTGTTTACGTCCGAGACACCATTGCCTGCTCTTTCTTCAAGTTCGGCAGAGACCTCTTCTGAGTCCACCATCCTGTATCCGCCAAGCCATCCCTCTTCTCCATGCCGTCATGGAGTTGTCATTCGTTACCAAGAATGCAGATACACTGCACTATTCTGAGGACAGCCTGATTACCTCTTCGGATCATGTTATTGACGGAGGGATCAAGACGAACACAATTGTGCGCATCGATGCAGTGCTCTCCGCTCTGGTTCGTCTTGTCTTCCTCATCTTTCCATTTTCATACCCCTTCTTCGAGTTGCATCATGAAACCTGATGATGGCTTACGCGTTTTATGCAGTCGTTAGCAGGATCTGGATTCATGATCAGCTCGTTTCTGCTAGCTAAACACCACCGCTCACGACGGCAGATCATCTTCGGACTCGCAGTGTCGGATTTCTTCCATGTCCGTCTCCATCCTCTCCTCAGTCCCAAGATTATTCATTTCTGACATTGTTTTGCTGGGTTAGGCACTCTCAGTCTTTGCTCCGACCGTTGCCACTCTCGCTCGCAATGGATGGACCATGCCTGCTGGTGCAGCCTGTACCGTCTCCGGTTACACGTATCAAGTCTTCGTTCTCGCGTCAGCATTCTGGACTTTGCTGTACGTTTACTGCTCCACGGTAATCGTCAGTCTAAGGTACTTGGGAATTCCGAACCAAATAGTGTCGCCATTTGCACCTACTACCTTCTCTCAAACCCGTTTTCCATCGTCTGCGAGCTCTTGCACGATGGAAGGAAGTACGTGCCCTTCCTTTGGCTACTTATCTACGTATTTTGCTTCGTCTATGCTGGTATTGGCTGGGGACTGTATGGGTACAGTTCTTGCTTGGCCTTATCACGGTGTTGGCTGAACGGTACGCAGATATTCACCTGTGGGAGGCGGGATCTGCAACTATGGGGTCAACTCTGGATGGTATGGTACGCTGGCACTATTCGTACCAAGGTTAGCAAATCGAGAAAGAATCTATTGCAGACCAGAATGCTGAAACTTTGTTGAACAGGACAATCATCTTCCTCCTCGTCATTAGCATCTATGTCTACCTCTTCTGCTTCTTCCGTCGGAGAGCCAATAATTTTAATGAAGAAGGAAACACGGCAGTGGCTGCTGCCAAACTCAATAAAGGCTACACACCTCCAACCAGCGGTGCGAACGATAACAAGAACTGCCTCTTCGATCCTTCTTACACCTTAGCGAACACGTCATCTCATCCTGATATCACAATGGGTGAAATAAGCATAGAAAGACTTGATTCTAATGCTTCTGGTGTCAGGGATGCCAGGGACAGTCAAGCTACGTTGGTAGATGGCGCTGTTGATCCTCAATTGAAGGCTGGGAAGGTGGAATGGAGCGATAATCTGCTCAATAAACGACAGGGGTCTCCTTTTCCTTCCACATCGAACCTGAATCCATCGCCATACCAACGCGTCGCAGTCTCGCAAAGTACCTTTTCTCCGCTTCCCATTATCGCAAGGTTGACATCCTCATCCATCCTCGCTCCTCAAAGGCCGACACTTACCGCTCTTTCGTTGACTTCCACCGTCGGTGCTACCATGTCCTTAGCCTCTACAGTTGAGCAGCCAGTAATTCAAAGGAGGCGTACGGACTACGCGCTCGATTTTGGAGGGAGGGCTCAACCTGAAAATGTGAACGGAGCGGAGAAGGAGAGGAGAGGAAGTCATGAGAAGAGATTGACCGCAATGGAGGTTAATCGGAGGGTGTCGCTATTGATGATTCTTTACCCTGTGGCTGTAAGCCATTTCTCCCCTGCCTTCTCTCTCTCTTTCATTGACTTAATCTGTATTGAAAATGACTTGGGACGGGCAGTACCTCGTGATTTTCTCAGTCAGTCTCGCGAAGATGATCTATGAGCTTGCTTGGGACCATAACCTTCATTATCTCTCCGCAATCGCCCGATTCCTCATCTTCAGCCAAGGTTTGATAGATGCTGTGAGTTATTCGCTCCCTCCACCTTCTCTTTTGTCCATGAACTAATTCTTCACAGGTCATTTACGTTGGCGTCGAAGCAGCTTTCAAAAAGGCGATGGCATCGAGTTCGAGTTGATTGCGTAATCGTACGATAATCTAGATGGCGTATCGATGGTTTTGGGGATCACTGAGAGAAAGATTATGGACCTTTCGTCTTTTTTCCGTTTGTACACCGCTTTCAACTATGTTCTGCAATGTAAAATTGTGAAGACCCGACTGTGACGAGCTCAACATTACTACTATGCCACTAAGATGTTATTTCTTGCTATCAACAGTCACTAGTCACCGTGCTGAGTTGCTACAGACAGGCTAAATCGTATCACAGAACAAACGCAAACAGATAAAGTCGCTGCATTCTGAACGATATCGGAACCAATTTGAACGGACCAGCTGAGAGAAAAGAACGAAGAGATGGTTCGCATAAAACAACATGAACTGAACGGATAACACGCTATTTACGCCCTTAAAACTTAAACGGCAAAGCTTACGCCACTAATTTTGTGTACAACAACAGTCGTTTCGAAAGAAGATAAAAGAGAACAAGAATTCGAAAACGATTGTCCAACCAATCGGAACAAAGCACAATCAACTCCGATTCACTGTCATCTTCCGCATCCACTTCTTCCATCGCATAGCATCCAATATAGAGAGCTTTTACAACCTCTAAAGCAAACGACCCAGATTCGCGCACCAAACACGATTCGAGAAGAATAAAATCACCGATCCCATTCAGGCCCTAAAAGGAACTTCACCTTCAGCTTCAGCATCAAGTTCAGTCTCAGAATCCGGAGGGCTGGGATATCCGATTAAGTCAGGGACGATTGCTTCGGTCGTCCTTTGTCCGATCCTCTCGTGGAAGTCAGAAGCAATATCTTGAATGGCTTTCTCCTTGCTCTTCCCCCTTTCCTTCGAAGAAGTTCCTTTGGCGGTCTGGAATCTTAAATCCCTCCTCCCTAATGCAACCTTTCTAGGTTTAACCCGAGAAGGAGTGAGTTTGACGCGGATAGCGCGAGAGGGAGACGCAGTGTGGATGATTCCTTCTGTGTCGACGGACGTGATGTGGCCGAAGGTATAGTCGAATGCTCCTTCTCCGACGGACTGCGGTGGGGTCGGTGGTGGAGTAGGAGGACAAGGAAGTTGTGTGGTAGTTGCGTGCCGTGGGGTGTTGGCAGGACACTTGAGTTGGTAGCGAGTAACCTCGGTCGGTGGTGAGGACAAGGCACATCCGGAATCTGGCCTTGTTATCGTTCCTACAGGGAGCCATTCAGTGACACAAAGGTTTGAGGGAATGAAGAAAAACCTCTGGGTTCTCCGGCGGAAGCAGAGGTCGACGCCGCTGGAATATCCCTTTGGATAGGTGGGCTGGAGAGTCCGGCGTGAGCTTCTTCTTTCTCTTTGCCCGTTGTCTTCCTCGATCTTTCCTTCTCGATCTTCGTCTCTGCACGCGATCATTCATTAATACCTCATTTTCTTGAGAGCGGAACGGCGAACTTTCAGAAGCAAAGCTAGGTGAGTTTAGTTGCACCTCCTTCCCATTGTCCCCTCGAACCATCACCACCTTCGTTTTTCTCCAGTTCCTTCCAAGGATAGGATTGTAAGGTATCTCTTCCCCGCCGGATTCCACAGGGTCAGGGAGCTTCCTACCCTTCTTCAGCCTCCACTCAACCATCACTATTGGTTGGTAAGGATTTCTGAGTTTCACTTCCTCGACCGCTCGTCTGCCCCAGCCCGCTTCGATCTCACGGATAGACAATCCATCATGGATGTCGGGATAAGCCATAGCTCGATGACCCGTGAGAATGGACCTGTAGTCATACGGATCTCGAGGTGGTGGAGTAGGAGAAGGAGACCTGGAGACAACCAGTTCGAACGGGTTTGCGTCGGTCTGTTCCATCCAAGGAATCAGGAAAGGTGGCAAGGAGGAAGGAGAGAACACAAACATCTCTACTCGGTGTAAGCCATCGACGCTTCCTCCAGGAGAGCTCCCTCAGTTCGGTCTATCCCCAATCTCGGGTTAACACTTGAGTCCCAATCGTCTCCACCAAAATTTGAAAGCCAAAGGAATGGATAATTGTTGGGGTCCGGCTCTGGAGTAGGAGGAAACTGGGAAGGAAACCTCACGATGTTCAGACGACGCGATTTCGCAAAAGCTTTCAATGCTTCCACTGCGGCTCCTTCCTTCGCCTTATAGTGATTCAACGCGTTCCAACCCTTCGCTTCGTGATATTTCGTGACGACCAGCGTCGCCCCCGCCTTCTCCCCTCCGCTGAAAAATCCAAACATGCTTGGATATAACGTCGAAATGGTAACTTCCCGGTGGCGTGACTGTTGTGAAAAGGTCCAAAGTTGGATTGAAGGGCGAGACACCTTGACAGCTTTTAAGCCAGCGCCATGAACCAGAAACTGGAGGGACGTGAGAAAGACGGCAGCCCCCGCAAAATAACGTCTGTCGGGAGGCGAATGAATGGAAAGACGGGATGTTAAGCGACGCGTATGACATGTTGATAACCGCCCATTCTTATCTATATCTACTCTATTTGTCCAATGATCTGAAGACATGCCGCCACCGCTTTTGACTGTATCTGACGCATAGTTGAATTGAAACCAGTCGGCACGCTTTGGATTGCGAATATTGAGTCTTCAGGACCATCTTGTGGTTGTTTGTTCCAACAGACGGCCGGAAATAATCTTCACGCGTCGCCAGGAATGGACAGTTAGAACAGGGTCGTAAGATCAGGGCAGTGAATAAGAGCTAGAGGAAGGAGTAGGGAAGGAGTTAACGACTAGGGCGAATCCGTGGGTGGTTCACTTTTCTTCTCGATATTTGAGGAGCGTTTAAGTGTATGCACCATGATCGATCCAACAACATGCTATGGAGAGACGAGATGAGGACACGGTGTTTCGAGACGTCTCATCAAATATAACAACCTGTTGCCGTAAAGGAAAGCAGTGATACTGTGATGGGGCCGCACTTCGAAGCAAGGATAGTATCTCCAGCAGTATTCTGGTGCAGAAGCTTGACGGCTACTTCGGTTTGCGTCAAAGTGTAGATTTGGGGTGAAGAGTCGAGTTCACGAGAAGAGTTCTCACAGAACTTTCGTGCTCAATACAAGTCTACACCTCCATTCTGCTCAGCCAAGTAGAAACCTACAAATAATGTTCATAAACACAGACAGTATTCGTCTAGCGTTTCGTGTTCTGTTTTGTCGTTGGGCATACAAGAAAGTGTCTTTTATGACGTACTGGCATGCAGTGGCCACAAAATAAAACTTACTAAACCTCAGTTGCTCGATCCTGTTCCATTTGTAAAGAATCCCACGAATGTCGCACATGGGGTTTAGTCGTCGGGGCTGGATTTTTCAGCTTGTGTGGAGCTGAATTTTTAGCCTCAAAGACACTTAAAACCTTGTCGCTTTGAGCCCATACGTGCTGAATTTTTCAGCCAAGGTAAGCTGAACTTCCTGATTCAGTCTTTCAAGTTCAGCTGAAGACTTACTACTCAGCTTATTAATTTCCGCAGATTCAGAATTCAGCCTCCGTCGCTCAGGCGTATAATGCAGAACAAATGCTGAAAGTGCTAGGCTGAGACGAAGTGTAATGCAAAGTGTAGCGTCTAATTTCGCTCAAAGGTCGTTTTTGGGGAGCGAGTGTTGTTGCTGGTACGTTCTGACGGAATGGAAATGCGATTTCCTCCATATTCCCTAGTCTTTTGTTCACATTGCATTAAACATCTTATGGCAAACGCACTCATCATCTAGCACGTATCTGTGCCTCAAAGTGAGTGAATTTAGAAAACGTTCGTCTTCGAGCTCTCATGATGGTCTCTTACCACCAGTACATACTACTATCCATAAATCAAGACACAAAGTGTGGTAACTCAGTCCAATGGCTTGAACCCGTGTATCCACATTCACAAGTAGGAATGCTCCTCACAGCATACTAGACTTTTATTCAAGAATTACTTGTGTCAATTTGCAGCTTTAGAGCATGAGAGGTTCACAAAGAGTTATTGCAGAACATATGCATGTACAGCTCAAGTCGACAGCTCCATCCTGTCAGCCAAATAGACCACAATATTATAAATTCAAACATACTACCTATCACCTCCACCTTCTGATAATAGGAAAACAACGCTCGAGTCGTCAGTCAACTCCTTTCCTCCTCTTTGTGCCACTCGGACTTGCTCCGTGGTCCACTGCCCAAAGAAAAGAATGACTTCGCGGCCGTACAACCTCAGGATCTTCTGAAAAAATATTTCAATAAGATTTATGAAGCCGTTGAAGCTGGCAGTACAATGGCGAATGGACACGAAGCGAACACTTCTGAATTGTAGCCTTAAAAAAGTCGAAAGGGGACAAGGTTGCTGTCGGCATGACCACCATCAATCCTCAGGTATGTGAATTCGCGAATGTGCAATGGTTGAGTGAAGATGAAACTTTCGATGTCGGTGCATCACTGAGGTCCTTAGTCGATTTTGAGGGTTTGTAAGTGAGGTAGGATTTGCAAAATAACGGGGGGGGGGGTGGGATAACAACTTGCCACTGGAGTATTGACACAGTTCCCGCTGAGAGTAATGTCTCTGTCAACATTTTCAGGAAGCAGTATCTGACGTTAAAGATCTTTAGCTCATTGAGATATATCGTGCTTCCGCCTTAAGATGCAAAATGTGCCGGTTGCAGCAAATGTGAAGTTTGCAACCGCTTGCTCTATCTTCTTCAGTGAATCGCGCTGAAGACCATACCCGTCGGCCTGGTGACTATTCAAGTACTCCAAGTTTCTCTGAAGCCTTAGATGGCTCAGCTTGAAAAACATAGCTCGCTGCCTCCATGATCTACACACTTGAAATTCTGGAAATGGATTTTGCATCGTATCGAGCATAGAATAGGTATTCGAATATGATACCTAGAATCTCGACGGGAAAACTCATGATCGTCGCGTCCGGCAGCACCATTGAAAGGTGAAGGTTCCAAAATGCCTGTCGCCCATACCCATAAACATTGGAATCCGAACGGATAGATCGATCATGACAGGATTCGTCCCGTAAAATGATCGAGGCTCTACTCCCAGCTCGATTTCAAGAAGTTTGGACATGCCCTCAGGAGGTTGACCATCAGGCGCATTGTTAATTGTTACACTGATCATAAGACCCGAATCATTTATTTGAGCGTCAAGAAAAGATGTGGCGGAAATGGACTTGGAACTGGTATTTGTTGCACGGATCCAGAGGACAAAATAATTGTGCGCATAGAGTAGTGTTCGAGGTTCGACACTCTCTCGACCCAATTGTGGGAGAGGTGGATACAAAGCTTTCGAAGGTTCGTAGTGGCCCGAAAAGATGACGTCCAGCCAAATGTATCTTTACGTCGAGGCTCCCTTCGGTCAGTTTTGGCACCCTGTAAATGCGTAGAATCGAGTAGAATAGTCATCCGTTGGTTGATCCCATCATTGTGTGGAACGGGCATCCGCACAGATCTCTGTTCCACATTCGGTTCGGTTTTGCTATTATACAGGATTGAGAAGGAACAAAAATATCGACTACATGGGGGTTAAATATCCCGCTTATTCATGGAGCTCTTCTTAACTTCTCTCATGGAAAACACGCTTCCATAGCGTGCGTCATAGCAGCCATATGTTCGCCGAGATGCGCTAAAGACACGTTCTGTTACGAAAACAACGCAACAGCAAGCTGCACTTTAGCAATATATGATGTCATCAGCAGGTTATGTCGAAGCTTCGCGTTTGAAGTTGGGCTTGAAATACTACGACGCCGATATCGCGATGGCTTGAAACGATTGATGAAATCCATTGGGTATCTATGATCACAGAACAATGCTGACAGGTTAAGTATGCAGGAGTAAATGGAAAGAAATGTGTTATGAAATACAACAAGTGCATCTCTCCTCCCTTCACCCATGTCATCCATCCAAACTCACACTTCGACACACTCCATCCACTTCACAACTGAGCTGGAACAGAAACAGGAACCCTGTCACGGATTGACAGGCCTCAAAATCGGCTGGGGCGGAGGCTCTTCGAACTCCCTCCTCTCTCCTGGCGCATTTTTGTTTCCTTCGACGTCAATAGGCACGATCACATCGACTGTTGAAGCAGCAACTGAGTCCGTCAAGCTGGATAAATCCTCTGCGTCCGTTTCGTCTAGATCCATGTCAACGATAGAAGAGGTGGTAGAGGAGGGATGAGGGGATGAAGGGTTCGCGTCTTGGTTCAGGAGATAGTTGGGGTGGGAGCGAACCAGAGAGGTATAGTAGGTTGCGAGCGTGAGGGAGGTAGTCTGTCAAACGGTACCAGCTTGTCACAAAGGCGATTTCAGATGAAGTGAAAGAGGGAGACGCACAACCAATCTCCAATCGATGGCGTCACAAAACTCTCTCTCCAAAACGTTCATCTCCATTAAACTGACGCCTCCAACCTTGGCATACCTCGTATTAGTACAAAAACT
>MU271482.1:0-19555 GCA_021432655.1 Atractiella rhizophila
AAGCCTTGGTCCCCGAAGGGCATGCGTTGGGTTGTCCCTGGCTTTAGGCGAAGTGAGTGACAATCTGTTGTTAATCAGAGAAAGAGTGGACAAACGGGTTTATATGCGGTTCGCGTCATTTTGAGCCTGCGTGTTGTTATACTATAGACGACAGGAAGCTGGTACAACACGATGGAACGATTCTCCTTCAGAGATAAGCTTTGCTGCGAGAAAGCACAAACAACCCAACCAGTACAAAGGAGATAAATGTCCCGAATTTATGGTTAGACTCATATCAGTCTTGACGAGATGAGTATGAATCTACGACATTCACAATTTCCTCAATCAGCCTCTACAGATACCGTCCAGTACACTGAAATATATGTGCGTCTAATCTACTCCATTCTTGAAACATGCCTGGCAGGTTACAACTTGCTTTTCTCCACATTTTTCGCCTTCGACTCCTTAATCCTCTGGCTAGTCATGATAGCGTTACTCTGCCTCCCTACGGCCACGAGCACGCTGCGTTCCCTCCATCCCTGCCCATCTTGTGCCAACTCTTCGCCTTCGACATGAGGGATGATCCACACCTCGACCGTAGTGTCCGATCTTCCCTCCAATATCACGCGCGAGGAAGCGTAGAGCGCTATTTTTGCTGTAGTCCCTCCGGTGGAGGTGGAAGTGATTGTTGTGGTCGAGGAGGTCGAAAGAGAGGTCGAGGTGGACGGGGATTGGGGTGGGAGAGGGAAGGGGAATTCGATTTGGAGAGCTAAAGTTGGGTACCAGGATGGTGGTTGGTCCACTATGAGTTCCGCGAGCTGTACACCAGGGTCAATCAGTTCGAACCGTTCTGCTTCCTCTTTGTTAGGAGGTGGACGAGAACGGGAGACAGACGTTCTTGAACGTGTCCACAAGGAACCTATCCTCATCATGCTTGTCAGCATCTCTTGTGTTCGAAGAAGGGAAGACACACGGCAAAGAAGCCACCGTGACTGGCTCCCCGAAATCGACGAAAGCTCCCCATTCGCCATTCTCCGTCAAAGACCTCTGTAAATGTTCCTTGGGTATCTCTAGTACCTTGACGTCCGTCCGCTTATACCACGGGAGTAGCTGGAAGTCTCTAACGGAGGGATGAGATGGGTGTATGCCGATCGGACAAGGGGGAGAATAGGTCGGCAATGGTGGAGATGGAGCAGGAAGGGGGAACGAGGAGAGTGGAGGGTGAAGGGTGAAGATGTGCGTTGTGTGAATGTTGGGCTTTCCCTATCACGATAAGTCCGTTCGTGTCAGCGCTCATGGTAGCTCTGAAAAAAGGAGAATAAGGAAGGAAGGCAGACAAACGTCGTAGGATAAGGAACCGTTGAGCCATAACATCTTCTTCGTGCGATGCACCACCTCTACCGCTACCTCCACCCGACTTCCTGCCTCGCTCCTCCTCAAAAAATGGCTGGTCAAAACGAGCGGATCCCTATATTTATCCCTGAGCTCCGGTTGGGAGCCAATGAAGTTGAGACAGGTGTTCAAAATGAGTCCCAAGAGGTAACCTGTTTGCATCTTTCCATTAATACACTGAATCGCGCGGCTGACAAAAGACATACCGCCCTGTGGAACGCTCCCAAATGCCCAGTGCCTGTCTAGTGTGTAGGACTGGACGAAGTTGGTTGCGGACTGGTCTTGAGGGAGGGATTTGGTAGAAAGTGGAACCAGGGATTCGGAGAGACTGTGTGGCGCCATTCCGAGCTCTCCCCAGGATTAAGTCAAAGGTGAAGTCGACAGTCTCACAGGCAGAGCCTAAGTTTTATAAACGGAGTTGGACTTTGAAGGAGAGAATCTATCTTCCGGCATTGTCATATAGCCGGTGTCGCCATCTCGCGCTCGGCGTTCGTAGCCTCTCCAACATTCTGACGAGCCAACATTCCAACGTCAGGACAACGGCAACGAGCTGGAATTGGGAGATAGAGAAGGGATAGTGACAAGGCGTGGATTCCAGATGAATATTGCTATGAAAACCGCGTCACGGGACAGTAAGCTCTCTCAAGTTCCAGCATGCATTCAGCCCATTAGATTTCGCGTAGAAGATGTTCTCCTAAAGCATTAAACACCTTCTCCTATTAATCTCTTCTACAAGACCTTGACTTCCGCAATTTCCAGTGGGAAGAAAGGAAGCGTAACATGCGACTTTCCCTCTGACAAGGCCAAACCTTTTCTGCCATTTGCTGCGAGAACTAGACCTTTTTATTACTATATGCGTAGCTTCCCCTTCGCTGTTTAGATTTTCTCGCCCATTGATACTGTTTGTGTTTTACTTGCACCTTGGCTTCCTCCCACCCAAAGGAAATGTTGAATATTACCTCAAACTTGATTATCTCCATCGAAAACGAGAGAGGGAGAACCTTATTCAGTGTAGAAGTAGCAGCTCACTTTTTGATACGAGTTGCTGGAAGCCTGGATTTCCAGTCATCTCGGGGGGTTCTAATAGAGGAATATAGGTAATCTCCTTGATGTGCAAGCCAGTTCAGGGACAACCAGACCCGAGATCGATGTACACATTCACTGACACCCTTGGACCTAGACTTAGATCTTTAAGGGACTCCATTATTGCTAGCATCGCACCGCTTCGGGCGATTAACCATACCAGTAGTTGCTGCTTTGCTGAGTTTTCCATTGGTCGGGATGGAGTAGAAAGCAAGTTTGGTATAGTAATCTGGTTTAATCGCTATTGGTGAATGCTTCAACTAGGTCCTCCATTTCGTGCAGCTGAAGCTTGCCCTGCAACAAAATCCTTCTTCATGATCTTCGATATTAAATAAAGTATTCGAACTACGTGATAACTGGAAGCTGTAGCGCTAAAGACTTATTCTCTGAATTCAATTACATACGGTTTCACATTGTTATTAAAGTAACGATCGACCAGTCGTTGCTTCGTTTAGGAGAGCCAAGAGAAGATGAAACGACGTGAGCGACAGACGCGAGCGACACAGTACCATTGCTGCTCTGCTGAGATGTGGAACGTAAAATGATCCGCATCGAGTCAAGAAAAAGGGATGAGGGTTCCTGCCAAACGCACCGTGCTCCATCTTACATCCAGAGTCTGGTCCTATCGATACATCATGGTCCCGAAGAAGGACGAAGAGGACGACTTGGCCGAAGAGGAGGAGGTGCAAGTCCAGCTGTCAAGCGACAATCCTCCACGCACCAACCCGTGGAATCGACAAAGGTTCGTCTCGAGACTTCCCGCCCATTCTGCTTGTTCAACGGAATTGAACCCAGATACTCCGGAGCACTCCTGTTCAATTTAGCTGCTTTCATCCTTCCAGCGCTGTACGGCACGCTCAGCAAACTATGGGTAGCGAATATCGACCGGTCGATGGTGGTCACCACGGACGCCTACACCTACATGAGCACAGTCGCAGAAGTCTTGAATGAAGGTCTCCCTCGCTCTGCTTGGCTCGTCATCGGGAACAAAACCTCGCGCACACACCTGGAGAGGATAGGGCTGTCATATACACTGATCACCTTTCAAATCCTACTCGGAAGCGTCATGTCGATTATATTCCTGGCATTTGCTGCAAAATTCGCCGACTCTTTTGTTCCCATTGAGGTACGAGCAGCCTCATTGGATTACGTTCGGATCTCATCCTTCTCAGCTCTCAGCTCGTCCATTGAGGTTGCTGTATCGGCTTGTACGAGGGCATTGGATAGACCTGACGTTCCTCTCTTGATTAGTTCAGCCAAATTTGCTATCAATATCGTGCTAGACTTCATCTTCATTTCTACGTTTCATGTAGGAAGCCACTCTCCAACTGTGAACGATCAGGCCATTATTCGGCTCTGTTGCGATCTCTCTGCAGCGATAATTGGACTTTTCTACTTCGTCTTTGTTTCTTCAAGAACGTTCAGGAAGAATTCAGTACCCGAACGAAGCAAAGTTCGTCCCTCGTTCAAAGCGCTCAAGGTCCTGCTTCCTCCTGGAGCGATGACGTTTGCAGAATCGGCCGTAAGGAATGCGCTCTACCTTTGGCTCATAACAACGATTGTCTCTATGGGTGCAACGTACGCGACCGCCTGGGGAGTCTTCAACACTATCCGCTGGGGAATCGTCATGGTCCCGGTCCAAGCCTTAGAAGCATCCGCCCTTGCTTTCGTGGGACACGCTTGGGGGTCGTGGAGAGTAAAAGTGGGTGAGGACGAGCGCCGCCCGAAAGCTTCCTCGAAGGATTTGAAAGGTCTGCCTCCTCGCCTTCACCCATGTTCGATTCTAAGTTCAGAACAGGGATAGCGAAACCGGCTCTGGTATCCGCCGTCATAGCCCTCTTGTTCGAAGTGCCTCTGTGCATCTTTCTCTCCTTTTGGGGAGCAGAGCGCTTTGCATTCTACCTTTCTCAGTCATCCGAGGTATCTAGAATAACGGAGAAGATGTGGAAGGTGTGCCGTCGCCTTGTTTCATCATCAGTGGTAAACTGATACTGGGGAAGACAATTGATTGGGCCTATATCCTGTATGCTCTAAGTACTCAGATGGCCACAATCCTTCTCGCCACCCGACCGCTGTGGTACCTCTATCAGTCGCTGGCGTCAAATCTTCTTTGGGTTCTCCCGTGGGCTGTCGTTGTACAGACTAGGAAACTAGACGCTGACAACGCCTGGACCTATCATTCCATCGTCTTTGGGGGTTCACTCATCTTTTCTTTCTTTGATATCGGTGCCTTTGTTCTCGCATGGTTCTTGCTCCTGCACAGGCGGTGGATGAAGTTGGAATCTGTTGTTCATTAGTGCTCAAGCTTCTAGTGTGTCTCAGTTCCGGATGCAATGAAAGAGGCAGTGATCATTACCAGATCTTATCATCAAGAAGGTTGAGAGTGAGGTTGAAATGGTCGCTTGAGACTTGTTAAGGTGTTGTTCAAAAAACTTGTCGTACTCGGATGATGATATCCATCCTCTCCATCCGATCCTTATTCTCAGCCTGCTCCTTATCCATCCGCGTCCTCATCCTCTCCACATCTGGTAATCCGCCTGGAACGATATCATCGATGTGTGCAGGGACAGGTGGAGGTGCTTCCTCTCCGGGGTCTGTTACGGCTCCATCGTGCCCCTTCTTCGTCTTTCGTCGTCCAAAGATGCTTCGTGATTTCCCGAGCTTCTTCATCGAGGTAGAGGCTAGACCTGAACGTCGAATACGCCATGCTCTCCGCCGGTCCTCCTCTCGCATCGACTCGTGGATAGAATCGGTGGCCGTCCGCGTAATACGCAAGCGGTGGTCTGGATCCTGGGCTCTGCATCGTGTGTTAGCATGTCACCTATGGTTGACGTTTGACGTAAAGATCATTTGCGCTACGGACAGCCTCGACCTGTCTAACGCGGAGAGGTTTTCCCGCCACGGCAGGAAGGGTTTAGACAATAATATATAGCGAAGGAACCAGAGGCGCTGAAGGTTACGTTGCCGCCTGATCGCAGATAGCTCGCTTGACATGGCATGGACAGTGCAAGGTAGACATCATGCATCGGCATGCATAAAGCAAAACATGAAGTACTTGGGCATCAATACCGTTTAATTTATTCCCTTCCCTCTAGGCTACAGCCTAAGCAGCAGCAACACACCAGACGGTATTTCCACCTGCACACCTTCCTGCCAGGATTTTGAAAGGTCTCGATGGACCAGACTGACAAGCAGTGCCAAGACATGTTCCTCACTCTCGACCAAAGCAGGAGAACACGACTTACGGGTCATAATCTAAGTCGTTGACATCCCTTTCCTCCTCCTCGGTAATCCCAGTAGATCCAATGCCATTCCACCTCTTATTATGGCCTTGCAAGCTCCCGACGACCTCCATTGCTTCAGAACCATGACTGCTTTCGCTCCTCACACCGAATTGGGTGCTTGCATTCGAGGACGACCTTGCGCGCGAGAAACTAAGTCGACGGCTGGACATTGCACGGGGTAGTGGGTGTGAGTGATGAAGTTGAAAAGATGGTGGTAACGAGTGTACAGCAAGGGTTGTGGTCGAGTTGGATGAAGAGGGAGAGGGAAAGCGAAAGCGAAAGAGGGATTAAGAACTGCCCGGGCTGGAAGCTTTGGTTGTCTGGATGGAGATGCCGACAGTCGTCGCGTGTGTTCGTTACGCCTGTTCGTCAGCACTGAGCATGACAGATATTCCTTCCGTATTCCGTATTCCGAAGGATTACGGGAGATTATCCTCCATGACTCACGTGTGAACTCCGTTACTGGCAGAGCTGGAGCGAAAAGCCCCTTCTCTTCACGGCTTCCTTCATGGTCTTGAGATGCGAAAGAATTTATCCTCAAGGTCTCGCAAATCGAATACTGGCACTGATCCTTCTGCAGACATGTTCACCGATAAGCCCATCTGCTAACAAAACTTTGATCCAGCCTCCGTCGCATTCGTCTGTAGTCCTCCGCTTCTGTTGATGGAGGAGCTGGCGAAGCTCCGGCCACCACTGCACGCATCGGAACCTGGATCTAGCAGTCTCACACGAGGAGGCGCATCATCCCCCGTTCAGAACTATCCTGCAATACACGATAAAATCGCTCACAGGTGATGTTCACCTGGGCTAGTTTCAAAGTGACTTGTTGCGCAATGGAAATGTTATCGAGAACGCAGGGAAGCTCGGGGTCCACTAATGCCAGTCATGAAGAAGAAAGTGGAAACTCAACGCTCGTTAACCAGAACCGTCAGCCGCACCTCCAGCAAATGGCGGTTTGCATGCCGTTATTGTTTTGTCAATCGTTTTCAAGCTACGTATCGACCTGAAACCAGTTGCAATTTTTCTTTTCGGTGGCGCTGCAACAGCCTGGCACTCGAGTAAACGGCGTGATACCATAAACTGACAGTTCTGTTCCTAGTGCAGTTGATTGTGATACGCAACACAAAGGAAGCATTGAAGTTTAGCAAAGTGGCGAGTTGCTGAGGAAGCGCATTACAGTGGTGTCATCTGCGTGCCCGTGCAAGTGTACAATGAGTGCTGCCTCTCGACGAATATGCTCTCATTTATACATCCTAATGCATTTATGGTGTAAAATAACGCGTGGTTAGTACAATCGGACACTGGGTGTGCACATGAGTACGAGTTAGTAGATCAAAGGCAGGCAAGGACCGGAGGTTAATCAGAGTGGTCGAGGCGAGGGGACAAGGCGATTGTCCTAGTCGGTGATTCATAGATGTTCGTCTCGTTAAGTCTTGCAAGAGAGCGGCGGGTACGCCACTGCTCTTTCGGTTGGTGAGATTGAAGCGAAATCAGGAAGAAGCAGTACCTAAGGGGCGTTTGCCTGCCATTCCCCCCAGTCTCGTGATACAGCTATACAGAACTATCTTCTCCAATACCGGAAGAATTGAAGTTTTGTTGAAAGCAGGGAGGCTGAAGAGTTCGGGTGCCAAGTCCATCCTAGCAGACAGCTGCATAATGTCTATAACCTTAGGCTTTGAAGACTTCATTATGAGGAACCTATCCCGTTTAAGGTACCTTGACTCTCTGAATCTCCAAATGGGTGCAACGTACGCGACCGCCTGGGGAGTCTTCAACACTATCCGCTGGGGCATCGTCATGGTCCCGGTCCAAGCTTTAGAAGCATCCGCCCTTGCCTTCGTGGGACACACTTGGGGGTCGTGGAGAGTAAGAGTGGGCGAGGACGAGCGCCGCCCGAAAGCTTACTGGAAGGATCTGAGAGGTCTGCCCCCTACCCTTCACCCATGTTCGATTCTAAGTTCAGAACAGGGATAGCGAAACCGGCTCTGGTATCCGCCATCATAGCCCTCTTGTTCGAAGTGCCTCTGTGCATCTTTCTCTCCTTTTGGGGAGCAGAGCGCTTTGCATTCTACCTTTCTCAGTCACCCGAGGTATCTAGAATAACCGAAAAGATGTGGAAGGTGTGCCGTCGCCTTGTTTCATCATCAGGGGGAAACTGATCTTGGGGAAGACAATTGATTGGGCCTATATCCTGTATGCTCTAAGTACCCAGATGGCTACAATCCTTCTCGCCACCCGACCTCTGTGGTACCTCTATCAGTCGCTGGCATCAAATCTTCTTTGGGTTCTCCCTTGGGCTGTCGTTGTACAGACTCGAAAACTGGACGCCGACAACGCTTGGACGTATCATTCCATCGTCTTTGGGGGTTCACTCGTCTTTTCTTTCTTTGATATCGGTGCCTTTGTTCTCGCATGGTTCTTGCTCCTGCACAGGGGGAGGATGAAGTTGGAGTCCGTTGTTCATTAGTGCTCAAGCTTTCAGTGTGTCTCAGTTCCGGATGCAATGAAAGAGGCAGTGATCATTACCAGATCTTATCATCAAGAAGGTTGAGAGTGAGGTTGAAATGGTCGCTTGAGACTTGTTAAGGTGTTGTTCAAAAAACTTGTCGTACTCGGATGATGATTGTGGGCAGGAACTGCAGACAGCTGCATAATGTCTATAACCTTAGGCTTTGAAGACTTCATTATGAGGAACCTATCCCGTTTAAGGTACCTTGACTCTCTGAATCTCCAGCGTTAAACATATTTAGCAGGCTACAGCCCAATCGAGTATGCTGAAGAAGGCCGTATCTGGTGATTTTCAACCTCTCCAGTGTCGTGCCCGCTGGTAGGATCGGGTCAGGTGTTGCAAACGCATCTAATACAATAGAGCAAAGAAACTCAATAGCCCACAATGTATCAAGGCACTAGATACCATGTTCTGTTCACCGTTCCCGTTCAGACTGGGAAATGCGACTATCCCATTGTGACATCATAGGCAACCTCGAGGAGAATTCGCTTCCACAAAACTAACGACCAAGTCAAGTCCAATCCACAACTAATATTTTTTCAGATTCAAAGAAAAGAATACAACTTCAGTATGGACACGTTAGCAGGAAGAATGTCGAGCTTGCGCCGAAATAAATCGGTTGGAGGCAAGAGCGTGGGCAGGAAGAGCAGCGGTATGTCTTCATGGAGTCCTCGGTCTGGTGCTGCTGTTTTTCTGTCCATTTCGAATGAGCCCCTTTCAGATGATGTTTCTGCCGTGGTTCTCTTACAATGCTGGAAGGCGCTTTGCTGTCTTCATTGCTGCTTAACCAGCCCAAAAGCAGATCGGTGTCAGCCCATCGATCAAAGACTTGTTGTAGCGTTCAAAACATCACAGGATACGGAACTGAATCGCTTGCACTATCTGAAAATCAATCTACAGTGGTGTAAGAGTCGTCTCCTCCTTATGCGAAAGAGCGCAAAGAGACCAAATGCCTGGTCTATTTTCCGAGAAATGTTTGATGGGAAGTGTTCCCGCTGGTGATCACGCCCGAGGTGTAGCAGAGAGTTTTGTGATTTTCAAACTGAGGCGGAGATTTCTTATGCTCACCATGGAATAGGCATGCCTCCTCTCCCTTTCGATGCTCTTCGGCCTCCTCACGAAGTCTTGCACTCCCGGTATCAAGAGTATAAGCATGTGGTAAAATCTCTCATTGCCTATTTCGAGAGTGAGTCTTCTTTGCGTCTTTCAAGTGATAATTGATTGATGTGATCGAAAGATCTGGGGGACTACTATGTCAAGTCAAGCAAGGATCTTACAAAGATCAGTGGTGACATCCAAGCTCCGCTTCATGAATCCTCTCTCTTCATCCCCACAGCTGCTTCTTCGAACGGAACGACGACGACGACACCCACTACTCCAAGTTTTGCCACTGGCGGAGGAATTGAGAAAGGGCTAGGATCTCTGCTCTTTGAGATGCGCGACCGCACTCGTAGCGTCGCCGCCCATCACGTAACGCTCGCCAAATCGATCGAGAGCAACGTCGTCGAGCCGTTGCGGAAGATGAGGATCGACATCAAGGGCCACATTAGCTCTCTTGAGAAAGAGGTCGGGAAGCGCGCTGAGGTTGCGGTTAAGGAGAGGGATGCCTCGCACGCTGCGTTAGTTGATCTGTCGGAGGGAATTGGCACTTTTGGATCCGCCCCAATGGCACTGGAGGCGCATAGGGACCCTTATGTAGCCAACGTTCAGGCGGCGAAGCAGTTGAAGAAACAATTGATTGCTGAGAATGATTTACAGACTAATACAGTCCTGTGGCAGCAGAAAAGCGAAGATTTCGAGAAGGTTATGTTCACACAAATGCAGACGAATTGGAGACAATGGGAGGATATCAGGTCTGTCATCGTCTCCTCGGTGGTCTAGACAAACACTAAGAGAACGAATGAAAGATCCCGTGTCGAAATGCAAATTCAACAAGAGTGGGCCACGCTGGCCGCTTCAGTCGCTTCAGTCCCTCCAGACGTAGAATGGAAATATTTCGGTTCCTTGCCACACCTTCAGGATCCGACTGCTCCTCTTCGAGATGTCAACGCGATCAAGTACCCAGGACAGGATCATGAAGCAGCCATCCCGGTGAAAACTGGAGTCTTGGATCGCAAGAAACGATTCACAAAGATGTACAGCAAGACTTTTAACGTTCTTACCCCGGCTGGCTACTTGCACGAGTACAAATCTGTGGATGCAGACAAACCCGCACTCAGCCTCTTCTTGCCCTTCTGTACTTTAGGTTTTGCGCCTGATATTGCAGCCAAGGAACACAAGTGGCATATCGAGGGTTCGTACCTCCTCGTCTATTAAGGAACATTGGGCTGATTGATGGGAAAGGAAACAAGGCGATCTCTGGAACAATGGAGCGCCGTATTAAGGGTACGCTCAAGCTGGGGAATCGAGAACTAGCCTATACCTTCAGGGCAAAAAGCCATGAAGAAGCCAAATCGTGGTGGGAAGCGATCGAGAAGGTGTGTTGTCGGCATTTTAACACATCGTTATGACTTACTGTGATGCACAGTACACCAAGGTCTCCCTTGCTCTCCAACAAAATCAGAATGTGGGACCAGTTCCTACTGCCGTCCAAGGAGTGGGGTTGGAAGATGAAACTGAAGACGTTATGGACAACGCTGCGACCAGTGAAGAAGAGGAAACTTTTCAAGACGCTGCCACTGGGTTGGAAAAGCGAGCCGTTCCTGCACCTCCATCCCCTCGTCCAGTCCCAGCGCCGCCATCCACCGTTGGTCGCTCGACATCTAGAAGCCACAGTCGCAGAGTGAGCATTGACGAGAAGGCTTCTGTGATCCCTGACATGCAGCCAGAAGATCAAAAGGTGCGTCTTCTCCCATCCTATCCTCTCGGGGGCTTGATTGTTTACGACAGTCATCTCTGAGTAGGTCTCCCTCACAGCCTCCTCCTCGTTACGGAGCGACGTTCCGCCGCCTAGGTTCTCTGCAATCGCAGCGGAGCCTGGAAGCGCGCTCGTCCGTGAAAAAGTAGCCAAGAAGCAGGGTAGCGCCGATTCTGCTGAGACTGGCGTTGCTGGTTCCAAGTTCAAAGAAAACATTGCTTGATTGTCTCGATCCTAGTTCCTGTCGTGGAAACTAAACGAATTCTGGGTCTGGTTTAGCTAAAATTTTCTTCAGTACATAGGGTTTTCTGCTATGTATAATTAGCCTGTTGTCGTTTTATCAAATTGTTTGCACATTTTCTCAGCGTCAAATCAAAGGATACGAGGGGCTAACGCCTTTTCGCTGATATCGGCTCCTATAATCTGAAATGGGATGAATATTTGCTGTAAGCTGAAACATGATGACATGTAGACAGAATAGATAGATAGCCTTTGGAGATTCTCAACAAAGCAAACGACAAAACAAGTTTCAAGTGAAAACCGAAAGAGAAAAAATCATTCGTCTGAACGTCACGCAGCCATGAGCATCCTCAACCGATTCAGAAATATTCTACTTCCCCTTTCCTCCACCAGCATGGATACCAGGCTTGGTCACACCGAAAGCGCTCAACAGATCGCCTGTCGACTTCGCTTTTACCCTTGAGCTTCTCCGAATCGCATCCGTCTGAATCGCTCCAGCGGCCAAATTAGCGCCATCAACTTTAGCCTGCCTTTCAATATCCAACGTTTCCAGATAGCGGGACTTGGGCAACAAGTTTTCGTCAATCACATATTCCCAGGTAGGCTTCTTCTTAACAGGCGCCGCCTTAGGGAGGGGAACATCGACAGATGAGAGGCTGGTCAACGAAGACGTGCGTGACAAGGCAGGCGTCTTAGTTGGAGAACGAGGAACGGTGATTTCGACGACTGGACGCATGGAAGGGTTGACTTTGAGCTTGATCGTCGTCTTTCGAGAAGGAGGCGATGGGAGGCGCTGAAGCATATCCGTGATCTTCTTGTTCTTCTTCACAGAGTTAGTGATCGAGCTGTTCGACTTCTTCTTCCCCGCCATCTTCCCAGTCGTAGTCTTCTTCGCAGAGATCGCACGTTGCTTCTTTGATTTAACGTTCGAAGCTTTGACTTGCTTCCCCTTCTTCCCAGACCCCATCTTTGCATCCAAAGCCAACATCCTCTCCTTTTCTTCCTTCTTGATGCGTCTCTCTTCCTTACGCTCTTCCTTCCTCTCTTTCTCTAATCTCATCTCCTCTTCTGCCTCCTCCACGTTCTTCACAAACTGTTGTACATCACCTTTGATCCAAGTATCAAAGACATCCTTGAAGTCTCGTCCGGGAGTTGGAAACTCGTTATTGACCAATACGATGTGCACTCCATTCCCCCTGCGCTTCCCGTCTTCATCCTCGTCCTCCTCTTTCACTGGTGGACGAATAACCTTGGCGAGTTCCTTAACGAGAAGTTTAGTTCCAGGCACCTTCAAAGTGGTTCCAGCAACTATGAGAAGGTCGGGTCGAACTCCTAAAAGATCGCGCCTGGTGACATCTCCGACCTCTTCTGCGTTCTGATGCTCCTCTCCATACAAAACAATGTCCGGCTTCATCCTGCCGACTCCGCGACTACGCTCGCCTGCTGCTGCCCGAGCACTGTCGATCTGGGAACAGAGGGCACACACAATCCCCTCGCCAGCGAGCAAGGTGTCGAGGGTCGACGAAGGGGTTTCGAGAGGCATGGTGTGGGAACAGTTCGTGCAGGTGAGCGAGTTGAGGTGTCCATGGAGAGGGATGCAGCGAGGGATAGCCAGGGAGGAACCGGTGACTGGGTCACGGTTGAGTTTCTTGAGTTGGTTTTGGGATGGACTAGGTTCTTGAGAAGCGGGCGGCAAGCTTTCTTGAGAAGGCGAAGGGGTAGGATACGGGTTATCGTCTTCGGTCGTCCCATCCCCCGTTCCACTGCCTTCCACATCCGACGAACACGCGGAGGTTAAGTCAGGGGTCGGGAGGAACGATTTGGTTCTTCTCAGGATGGGGGAAAGGGAAGACGATTTTCCCAAGTGCTTTGGCTTCCAAGTCCCTCCATCAGGCTCTCCCCGCTTCCTCTTCAAGCCGGCGAGCTTCTTGTACGATTCTGGAGCCGGCAGCCCGTACGTCAACCCCACTTTCGCTTCGAGAGCGTCGATGTTCCTATGTCAGGCGGAATTATTGACGTTAGCATGATCAGTCATGCGGACGTACTGCGTGTAGACTCTGAATAGCTTCCCTTTATCGTCCAGCTCTTTGAGAAACTTGTGAAATGTCGTCGGTTCAGCCAAATCGGACATTTTCTTCAGCTCTCCCACCATGTTATAAAAGAGCGCCGTGTTCGTTTCCGACTATTTGCCAAAGAAGGCGTCGTTTGTCAATATCTGGAAATGCACCGCACCCCCGTCGTCCGCATGACAGGAACGTGAAGAGCGTACCTTGAACAAGCTGGCATCGAAGAGATCCTTTCCACTTGTAAGTTTAGCCTCAGGATGCTTCACCTTCAAGCTTTCGAACAACCCCGCAGAGCTCCGAAAATCAGGAATCCCAGCCCCAGTTGATATACCGGCACCTATTCAAACCGAACCAGTTCCTTCAACAACAAGGCTCTCCCACTTTACGAGGTGAACAAAGCACGCACCGCATACGACTGCGATCCTCTTCGCTTTAGCGATAGCCCTGAACGTCCGCTTAAGCTCCTCATCGAGTTCTTCGCGGTCGGCTTGGCTTATGTAGTTTGGGAGGAAGAACGTTGAGGAGTCCTGATAATCTTTGGGATTTTGTGTTAGCAGGCGCGTAACCAACGACATGCTTTCGAGTATCGCTGCTGAAGAGGCGGTCGACTGGAGAGGCTGCGACCACGGATCGCTTTGATGGTTGAAGAAAGGACAATATCAATCAGGAAGGAGTTAATGTTGGTTGACTTTCTATTCCGACCACTCGGATCCGCGTACAATATCCTCCATTTATTCACCAAGTGCTCTAATAGTATATTTTGCAACAGATGTGCCTCGTGGTCACTTGTTACAAAGGCTAGGGGCACGAGCTTGCTATGGGTTACGTTTCGCCACCTGTTCCAACGAAGTAGTCCTTCAATTTCTCCAAAGCCGACTGTTCCATCTATTCAGCATTCTTGTCCTGTTACAAAGTCAAGTACGAACGCACCTCGTAAGCTCCTTCGAACTTGTTGATATCCTCCTTCTTGATTCTCACCTTTTTCACCTTCCCATGCCTCCCGTGTTTCACCATCATCTCTTTGAAGAATGCCGCCTCCTGACTCTCAACCAAGGTCCACGCCTCTCCTTTCTTTCCCGCTCTCGCTGTCCTTCCCACTCGATGAACATACTTCCTGATATCGATGGGCACATCGTAAGAGATGACCTTGTCAACTTGTGGGAGATCTATTCCTCGCGCGATGAGATCGGAGCAGACGAGCAGGCGTATTCGTCCCTCCTTGAAACTGGCGAGGATCTTGGCTCTCTCGGATGAGGCAAGATCGGATGAATACGATCGGATGGTCTCGATCCCTTGACCGGATGAGAGCCCAGAGATGTCCTCGAAGAATTTGACGAGTTTGACCAGTCGTGTGGCGGAACTCACCGACTTGGTGAAGCAGAGAGCTTGAGTCGTCTGATGATTATATAAGAGATGAAAGAGCATGAGCGGCTTCGAGGTTGAAACCGTAATGATCATATTTTCCTAACCAAACTCAGCCCCAGCGGTTGAATCGAGTAGGCACAACGTACCTCTAGTGTCGAGGGAAGACTGAACGACTCTTCAGCCGCGGGCACACCTTCTGTCTCATTGTCCTCCTTGATAGCTACATAAAGAGGATCGTTGAGTTCTAGAGCTTCTATCTTCGTAGGATCTCGACTGAGTGTCGCAGAAAACAGTAGTTTCTGAGTCTTTTTTTGGCGCGTCAGCTTGTTCTCAAGTAGAGCAGGAGTAACGAACCGAGGCCTTCCTCTTAGGTCTCACACCAGTCTCCTCTAACGCATCCACTACGTTCCTCCAACTCCCTGCCAATGGCCCATCCGCTCCCACCATTTCATTGAGGGTAGTGGGAGGCTCCAAATGCCGGAGAACGGCAGCTAACCAATCCTGAAATGATTGGTTGAGTAGTCTGTCAGCTTCGTCAATTACGAGGAATGAGAGATGTTGAAGCGTCAGATTGGGCGTTTGGTTCAGATGATCGAGTAGTCGTCCAGGCGTTGCAATGAGGATATCCACTTTTGAGCAACCGCCGAGCTGGGGTTTTCTGCGTTGGGCAGTATCAACGCCTGAGCAACAAGGGGAGGACAAACGGACGAAGTGTCATGCACAATAGCACGCTGTTCCTGAGCGAATGAATTTTGGCCCGTCACGCTTCCTATCTGTGGCAGGTCACAACTTCAATTAGGAATAAAGCAGATTAGACGCGAACCTTAAGTCCAGTCCCACGCGTAAATGTCTCGAAGGTCTCTCTGACTTGCGTCACGAGATCTCGAGTAGGCACCACGATGAGTGCGCGTAAGCGTGTAACAATCCTAGGTGATAACGTCTACAGTCCAAGTGAGGACTGCGGAACGTAAATGTAAGAGGCAGTTTACCTGTACTATCGGTAGAGCGTAGGCCAGGGTCTTCCCACTCCCTGTGGGAGCGCTGACCAGAAGGTCTCGTTGGCGGCGAGTTTTACTCAAAAGTAGAGGAATAACAACTTCTTGAACTTCATAACGTAGGAACAAATCAGAAACAATATCAAGCAGAAACAAGAACACGCACCTTGGAAAAAGCTTTCGATTCCCGAGTCCTTCAGCTTCTCCATCAGCTTCTCTTCGAGCCCAAGCTCGCGCAGCTCGCCTTGTTCCACTTCCCTTGAGGCTGGAACGATGAGAGCATTTTCGTCTGCCAGTGAAGGATCAATTGCCATCGTCGTAATGAGCGTTTGGTTGACAGGCGTGGGACGCCGAGGAGGTGGGAGACGGAGGAGAGGTTTCGGTGGTTCCTTGTCCATCTGCGTCACTGATGGACTTTGGTCTTCATCGCTCTGAGACGATTCTTCTTCACTTTCCTCTTCCGATTCTCCATCCACTTCAACAGCGGGAACAGTAGAAACCTCAGCTTGCTGCTCCTGGGTGGTCTCAGGAGGCTGAAGCCTTCTCAGCTCTCGTTTTCGTCTCTTCTCCTCCTTCCGCTTGGCAATATCCTCCTTCTGCTTCCTCTCCCATTCCTCGTCATCCAGTGGTCCTTCCTGCACATTCCCATCTTTCGCTTTGCTCTTCTTGTCTCGCTTCCGCTTCTTGCTATCTTTCTTGCTTGAATCCACTTCAAGCCGAAGCTCCGTCGTCACCAGTTGCTCCGCTTGGTTGGTGTCACTCGTGGATTTTTTCTTGAGCTCTGCCTTCTTCACCTGTCGCTTCGCTTTCGTCCGCTCTTTCTTTCGCTTGAGGTATCGCTTTTTTGCTGCTGTCAAGGCCTTCTCTCCTTTCTGAGGCTGGACTGAAGTTGTTGCTTCCTCCGAATGATCGCGCTTTCTTTTCTTCGTGTTGGGGGAGGTTTCCTCTGTCGTTTCAGCTGCCATGCTGATTTTATAAGACGCAGTTAAAAGCTTCAATAAAGAGTTTCAACTTCCAAGTTCGTTAGGCTTGCTTTAAGGCTGGATGAATTTTTCATCGACTTGTCTGGCTGTAAAAAGTTCAATATTGTAAACTTGAGTACAAAGAAATCTCGCAGCAAACCTAAGGTTTACAGCTGCGGGGAAACAACATGAAGATTCCCTTATTCCGGTCGACAAGTGCTGAGTCGTCTTATGCTTATTTTGCTGATGCCTACTCGCACGGCACCTTTCACCTTCCATCCTCCTCCTTCCGCCAGTCGCCCTCACCACTTTATCCTGCGTCATAGCCTCTATCAGAATCACTGATACCACGACTGCCAGAAGAACTCCTCGCTGCTTTCAATCTTCGGTGCTTCTATGTGCGAGCTCGTTTTCTCCCACAAAGAGATCCGAATTCTGACATTATTCTCGCAAGGAAAAGGCTGCTTTTCGACCTATATTTTGCAATTGGAAATGGTGAAACTGTTTGTTATCATGGACCAACCTGAGATATTCATTCATAAGTTCGTCACTAGATGCTAGCTGAAAATGATCTGGGAGATTTTTTTATGCAAAGTTCGCTCCTTTGAGTATTAGCCGAGTTACAAAGAGCTGTAGCACATGAGTATTAGGTGCTCAAAGAAATGAGTTGCAAGAAAGGGGAGGACAAAGGGATCTTTAGAGTCCACATAACCTATTAAATTCCGACATTCTGGCCAAAAGTATGACAAAATACAAGCGGCTTGTCGCATAAAGGGATCTCTGAAGGCTGAATAACGAAACAAATCCTTTCAATTCCTGAAAAAAGGGCTCAAGCTACAAGGTCCTTGTCGCATAAAGGGATCTGTGTTGATTAGCTCCGTTACCCTGGCAGGAGCCTTGACTGGAATTATTTGCAAGAACCTGCTGCGTACAAAGCTGCTCCCCTCTCACTGAGCATAAAAAGTGTTCTCTAGGTTGGGAATTCCTCCTCTAAAACAATTCTTCTAGAAGAGTTGGTGGAGGCTCGTATCTGCAGGACAAACCTCTTGACGACTGAATATCAAAGCACCAAATGCCTTGGGTAAACTTGCATCCGCTTTACTCAAGTAGGATTACAAAATCTAAGAGATGGTGCGTTTGCCTCTGCATACTTATTTGATGCTGCTTACTTGCTGCTCCTGGCAGGGTCGCACGTAAAGCGGTGGTCACTTTACCTAATGGCAGAGCCCATGACCCGAATGTACATCCTCACTATGAAGCCAGCGACGCCTCACTTTATCCTTGGACATCCGCGACATTTCCGAGGCCAAGGGGCAGTCAATATGATCAACAGTTGAAACAAAGGGTTCAAGTCAAGTACCAGGTACAGTCCACCGCGGATCCTTCTCCAGGAAACCAGTATGGCTTTCGTGAGGGCGTAGAGCCTGTTTATGGTACTGAAAGGCCAAGAAGTAACTTACATCGTGAGTAGCCCCTCCAGTACTCTGGCAAACCAATGACGATGACCACTAGCACGAACGATAATTCAACGAAATATTCGTGCTTTTCCTGGATTGGGGAGATGGGGTTGAGGTCAAATCATTTCCAGGTTTATTTCTGCATCCTGTTTATAACGTGACATGTTTTTGGGCTACGCGTAAAACGAAATTATTTGATTGAATAATTAGGCAGTGGGAGGAAGCTAAGATCACGTGTATGGTGATGGAGTACAACTCATCACTCCCATCGGCATTAGAATCCCTTACGTTCATTAAAAGCCCTTACAATCTCTTGTAAGCATTTAAAAGCCCATTGGAATCCAGCCAGTCCGTTGATGGTCAAAGGGGTGACTCTTTGCCGCATTTCCCAAAATGCGTTCCCAAACTACCATTTGCAGCCGAGCATAACGAAATTGCTCGCGCACATTACCGGGATTCCCGTTGCAGCTGTGTAATATAACAGCGAGAAGAGATGAAGTAATACGTACCTCATCATCATGATGAACAGCTCTTTTGCACCAAAAGGTTCGCGAAGTTGGGATTGCCAGTCGAAGGATCAGTTCTCGAATCAGCAAAAGACAGAAACCTCTCCACCAATTAATTTGGGTTCAAATGTAGGATTCCAGATCACAGGTACATAGAATGATATCGATATTTGCTACAGGAGAGCAACGAACTGCAGGAAAAGCAGACGGTATTTTCAGAGGCAAAGCCAAAGAAAGGTATGCTGGCGGAGGCTGCTCGTTTGGTTCTCAGCATTTGACAGGTCTTGCTTGGCACCGACTGGAAGGAGTGCCTATTCTAGGATCGCGAAGAGTGCGCCGGGTCCTTCTGGCTTCAGTTTTTCCAGAGTTTTATACCACGCAAGAAGTAGACGCTCTGCACAGTCTTTTAGACGAAGCTTGGACAGCAAGGTGTCGCTTCTTTGGAGAGGTCAACGAGATGCCACATCGAAACCGCTTGATGTGGCGATGCAAAGCTGGTCAATTCGAATCAATTCGATGGGCAGGTTCTCCATTGGATGACCCTTTTGGTTTGTCACCGTGGTGGGCAGGCGGCGTCATTACAACGCTATTGAGTGAAATGCCTCAAGAGTACAATGAGCACCTTGGTCCTTCTATAGAGGTCAACAGGGTAGTGAATCTTATGGTTGGAGATGAAAAGCCGCAGCATTGCCCCCCATTGTAGGAAGAAAGAATGAATGTGAGAAAGTATCTGCTTGAGAAATCAAAGCATGTTGTTTCAGCCAGTGACAAATCAATTATTTTTCACATTTGCTGATGTTTCATATAAATTTCATCCTCGGCGAACTCTGATCACAAAGAGACAGAAAAAGTCAAAATCC